>WNWK01003099.1:137500-180296 GCA_009830355.1 Cherax destructor | reverse complement strand
AGCATTGTCAGGTTCCAGTGTCTGTTCAACATATCCTGTTGGACTGCCACTCTATCAACGAGCACGCAGAATTTACCTCCAACGACGTCTTCGCTCTGCGGCCCTTTCTTTACCTTCCCTTCTTGCAGATGGACCCTCCTTTAATCCTGACTCTCTTGTTGACTTTTTGACAGAAACTGACTTACTACACAAACTCTGAAGATTATACCTCTAGCACCTCCCTCAGTCCCTTCTACCTCGATCTCTTGCTACCCTCCACCCCATCACTACCCACCGTCATCTTGCACTCCATACCCTACTAATCGTCCATCTCCCTCTTACAACTCACTCCCCTGCATCCTACAATAACCTGCAGCGCTGTATAACCCCTGTGGTTTAGCGCTTCTTTTTGATTATAATAATAATAATAATAATTATTATTTCTACAAGTATATGTATAACGTACACAGGCCTAGCTGACATACTATATAGGAAGCCCCTTGAAATGCAGAGCATTTCGGAAAAAAATAGTTAAATTTTGTCCTAAGGATGCGACCCACACCAGCCGACTAACACCCAGGCACCTACTTGCAGCTAGGTGAACATGGATATCAGGTGTCTCAAGGAAACACGTCCTAATGTTTTCACCAGTACCAGAGATCGAACCACGGACCTCAGTGTGTGAGCCGAGTACGCTAGCAATCGATGCAACTCCACTGTAATGGAAGAATAAACTCATAAGTAGTATAATGTGATCCTTTATTGACAACGTTTCGCCCACACAGTGGGCTTTATCAAGTCACAAACTGATCTACCTTGGTAAAGTACGTGAGCATACATAGGATGGAGTCAGGTGGAGAATGCTGCATGTGACAATGTTCCCAGTAGGGTGACAGTCTAGGACCTTGGGTAGCTTTAAGTGGAGGTTGGGCAAGTATATGAGTAGACCATCTGCAGTGTTCCTCCATTCTCATGTTCTCATGTGGACATAGCGATGAAGAAGTTTATTGGCAAGGGGTTTAGCTATGTTATAGAAGCCACTGTTTTGGTTGAAGTTGTTGGATATACAGATAAGTGATGATTCCAGGATTCTTCGGTATTGAGTGTTGTCTTCTCTGGCGATGAGTCTTGCGTTTCTGTAGTTAATTAAATGGTTGTGTGAATTTCGGTGTTGAACACAGGCATTCCTTAAATCGTCAGATCTGCCTGCGTACTGATGTTCTGAAATACGTGTTTGGAGGTCTCTGGATGTTTCGCCCACGTATAATTTGCTGCAGTCATTACAAGGGATTATGTATACCCCTGCTTATGTGTTCATATTTCCATTTTGTCGGTATTTTATACTATTTATTTCCACAATAATGGTGTATCTGTCGTGCCAAATACGTAAAACTTGCGATTTTAGCTTAAAAAGTAACGCACTTCTTGCCGAATAAGGCAAGCGAAAATTTGTGTATGCAATAATTTCGCAACAATCATTCTGAACCTAACGAAAAAAAAAATATTTCATTTTGTTTGTTTATTAATAAATTATTGTAAACTTATCTAAAATGTATTTAGTTGGATTAGTCTGAATTAAGTTGCGCTTGTTGTAATAAGGTTAGTTAAGTTTTCTAAGGTACTTTTAGTACAAAATTATTATTTTTTTACATTAACATAAATGAAAAAAAATATATCTTTGAAAGGACTTAATTTTAAATGAGTTCTTGTTAATTGACCAGTTTTACCTATTCGGCACGACATATTCATTTTAAAGTACGGAAAAAAAATTATGATTACTGTATGAAAATAATTTACATTTCAACTGCATATGTTTATAGCTAAACTAGGCTTTTATGTTCACTGTTCATATTCTAGCTTTAATGTTGCTCAGTCCAGTTATCAAATTTTCCTGGGGACGAGTACTGGTATTATTAACCGCCTCCTTTTTTTGAATTCTCTAATTAGGGTTGTGCGCGTTAATAAATTTTTAGTACCTTTCAGCATATTATTCGTCTCATGTGTTATACATACAGAATTGTGGGTAATTTGTTCTGTAGGTTGCTCAACATTAGTGAAAAAATCAATTTTCGTTCCAGGTAAACATATCTTCCTGTGCTTTCAATAAACATAATTGCGGGATCTGGTGTTTTTTTTTAGGTCCCTAACTATTATTTTTCCACACTTGGTAGCTCTAGTTCTTCCTATTTCATTAGCAAATAGTTTTAAGCTAAGTTTGGACCAATACCAAACTTTTAGTTCGTTCTATTTCATTAGTAGTTGGTCTTAAGCTATGATTTTGGCAATTCCACTCTACCATTACGGAATGCGTTAGTCATTGTATTATCAGGAAGTTTAAGTCTGGCTACCGTAGTGTCGAGGTTATCAAGTTTGTACTACACCATCGACTGTTATTCTCAGGTACAGCATATGAATAACCATTTTCAGCGTCTTGTGTGTTCACTCAATCAATCATTATTTATTAAAAAATAAAATATACTTTATCTCTGTGATATACCAGATTTGGCTAAATCTTATCTCCAACGAAGACAGGAACAAGAAAACGACGAGGATAAAGATATGCTCTCAGAATACTCAGTTAAAAATAAATGCAGAAGATATGATCTGATAAAAGTTGATCTCTAGGTGCCTAGGCTCACTTCACGCTAGCCCTCTATCTACTGTCTTCTGTCAACATGATCTTCCTATATATTTTCAGCCAAGAGTCTTCTAAAAACTGAATACTACCAGGAGTACTTGCTGGTTAAACTCAGTCAACAGAACGTTTTCAGTGGAATCCAGCTAACTAATTTGACACGAGTCTTCTTACAACACAATCTAAGCAACAATCTTATAACAGACGAATCGTACCTATTGAATTCTAAGAAAATAAATCAACCAACAGACACCTGTCGACATGATCCTTTCTAACAATCTTCAAAAATAGAATCTTACTTGTAGGTTTCTATTAAGTGACTCATACAAACAGATCACTTACTAACTAAATGAATCCTATCAACAAAATCATGTAAATACAAATCTATGAACAACATACAACCTATAAGCAACATTCTACCTATAGGCTCCTATAAACAGATCCTTAGCAAAAGAATTCTACTAACAGCGATCCTACATAATCAAATAATCAGAAACTTACCAATATTAGAAATATATTCCAAATAAAACAAACACAAGAACATAACCCTACTAAGAGTCGTGTACCAACATAATCCTGCTAACTGTCTTTCACCAACATAATTCTAAAACCAAAATCCTGTTTATAACTGAAATAAGTGTAGGGATAGGTAACAGCTCATAGCTTGTAAATAAAGGTAGCAACTCTTAGTCTAACCCTGTAAAAACCTCTGTGAAAAGAGAGAGAGAGAGAGAGAGAGAGAGAGAGAGAGAGAGAGAGAGAGAGAGAATGCATATTAAAAATCTGATAAATGATGAATATTAATCGAAGTAGAGCAGTCGAGCATTACAAATGATCCGCCTATCATGTCAGAACCAGTCCTCCAATTAAAGCAGTCAGTATCACACGAACTGTCGTACCTACATTTCTGCAACTTCAGTGAATTTTAAACATTTTTTTTACACAAATAACCCGCACATAGGAGAAAGAATCTTATGACGACGTTTCGGTCCGACTTGGATTTACAATTCACACTAACACACGAAGGTGAGGATGCCAGTATATGTATGAGAGGAGGGACAGGGACGGTACAGAGAGAGGAAGTGGTAGAGGTAATGCAGGAAGTGGAAGTAGTAGTTAAGATAGTAGTAAGTGGAATAGTAGTAGTAGAGAGAAAGAGGAGTGAAGCGAGGCTATATTAGTAGTAGTAGTGGTAGAAGTGGAGTAAGTGTAAGGCCAAAGAAAATGAGCACTACAGGTAATGGCTCACAAGGGCCATTAGCTATCTTAGTTATCTTAGGTTAAGATGTTTTAGGTAAGGTCAGGTTACGCTACGTTACGTTGCATTAGGTTAGGTTAGTTTTGGTTAGGATAAGGTATATTGTGGAAAATATCGGTATTTTCCAGAATCCGTCACACGCACCTACCAAGTGGGGGGATGGGGGCATAAGAGGGGAAAGAGACGACGCCTAGAGACAGGTGTCAGTTCCGTATATACTTAATTACTAAGGAGTAACCTAACTCCTAGGCTTATTATACTTACTACATTACTACTACATATATTTAAGCTAAGTTAGAGATAGGTGTTAGCTTACTGTAGTGATTATACATTCCATACTTTAATTACGCCTTAGGCACCCTCCGCCCGCCAGTTTAAATGCCTAAGGCGAAGGCTGGGCCGGGGGCGATTTAGTCACATTTCAGCAGTGAGACGGGCGAGTACCCCGGGCGACTACCCCGAGCGAGTACCCCGGGCGACTACCCCCACACGAACTTTGCGCAGTGAATACAGTCGTCACACTACGGTCATCTCTGAACCGGGCAGTTGTGTGACTCACCAGGTATTTCTCGGGTGATTCCCAGTCTTTTACCTCCGCGTAAGTATTAGGAACATTAAATATGCATCTGTAGTCGTCTGTATACCCGTGCGGAGAATGACCACCCATAACCTGAGATTACCACCATCAGCTGCCATACACTGCTTACTGTGAGGAATAAGATAAGTAACCCATTGATTGAGTTACCCTGAAGTATCGCTTCAGACTTCAGACCGGGACTCACGGCTGAAACGAGATAATACTAACCTAACTTAGCTATGACCCCAAAAAACACACTGCCTCAATTCCCCATATATATATTAACCTTTATTTTTGTTTATATAAATAACAAAATCAAAATAAATAAAAAAAAGTGGTTTATGTCTGGCAGCTCGAGGAGTTTTTGTTTTTGCTCTTTTTGTGGACTTAAAATTGTAGCGTTAACCCATGTGGATTATGCAGCTCGGTGGTGTGGGGATATTAGGGTAGTAATTTATGGAATTAGGAGTTAGTGAGAGTGGAAAGTTGATGTCAAAGTTGATGCAATAGGTACGTTTTTTATTAAAAAGTCAGAGGTAAGTCTGTTGAATGTAGGAGTTTTGGCACAATGGTTAGTTTGAGTGTATTCTCTCTTGGAGCATCATTACTGATAGTGGTTACTCAAAACACGTTATACATAACGACTTTGCACCTTGAACCTCACTGTGTTAAGGGAGCCAGCGATAAAACCTTCTTTTTGGTTTAATAGAACACACAATTAGTATTATATAAAAAAACCCAAGATGGGGTGTGTAGAGGAAAACAATTTAGTGAGCTGATAGTTGGTAATAACGTTACTGTTAGCAGGGAGAAACCTTTTCTTGTGATACTTCTCCCAAATTTGAGATCCGTCATATATACAGGGAAAATGTAAATACACTGCCTTTAAAGGTTTATGAGCGCCCTTATGTCACGGTTAGAGAATGACAGGTCAAAGGTGAGGTCAGGAAACGCATCCTCTCCAGTTGGGTGGGGATTTCTCACATAAGGTTCGCAGCAATTTTTTCAGTTTACGTTATTTATGTTAGGCTCGGTTATATTTAGGTCAGATTCTTATTAATCAGTAAACAAAACTTACTAGTTATAATATACTACAAAGCCATTAAATGAAATATAAGGCAAACGCTTCGCCACACTTGGCAAAACGTTTCCCCTAATAAATGTCCTGAACTATACATGAGTGTCTTTATTTCCCATATCTTATCGGTATTACTATTCCATTTTTCATTAAATTGAGAGTTTGTTTTGGTTTTAAAGAGATTAAAGGCAAGCAAATGTTCGAGGTGGCATTGAATGCAGTTCGAGGCGATTTGTATATGGGGGACCTAGAAGCTTGCCGGATCTTAAATACCCTTCTAAGATGAGCTACATGGGTTTAGATTTTTACCCCCGAAGCGGCTAGTTTATTGTGCATACCATATCCATCCTGTGGATGGTAGAGCAAGAACATTTGGATACACAAAAGGCCTAAGAAGTAAACCGCAAAAGGGTTTACAAGGGTATATTGGGATTTATATCTACAGATTGCTTCTCCGTTGCAAGCATATTTAGGAAGTTAAACAGACGATTTTCAAAACCTACAGTTTTGTCATAATGCCCAGACGTTATGAACCGCACGATATACTCAACATGAACATTTTGAATCTTAATATTAAGTTCACTATAGAGGAAGAGGAGAACCAGCTACTGTTATCCAGTAGGCTGTTATTCATAGTTGAAAATACACTTAAAAGTACTTGTTGCATTTATTTTTCCAACATTTCAACAAGACTCAGAAAAGAACAATTATATGATTTTTCCCAGGTTCACTTCCGATGTCCTGAACCAGACTATCACTATAGTACTAGTCTCTCTCCTACCCCTGTACATAGTCTATATATTGCTGCAAATGGTGCCTCACTTCAACTGAAAAAGACTAACAGGGTGTTTGCCATTGAGCTTTCCCTGCTCTAGGGCTATAAAAGATACCTCAATTGCACAAACTTCAACACCCATTCGGGAGCCAGTGACGGGTCATAATGTGGAAAAGACCTAAGTCAGGCCCTCGTGTCTGACTAATATATCATCATCATGCTCCACGTATATCTGAAGTGCAGAAGGTCCCATAATCAAAAACTATAGTAGCATTCATCAGGTGGCATGTGAGAGAAATTTTCGAATTTAAAAATATACAACGAAGAAGGTAAAACGCAAGGTAAAACGATTAGGTGATAGAAAAAGAATTATTCTTAACATATTTTCTTTATTATTAGAAACACTTTTGGAGAGAAAAATAAAGGTAAACCGTATTGGAGATGGAAATAAAGTTATGAAACAGTTTTGGAGAGAGAAATAAAGTTATGAAACAGTTTTGGAGAGAGAAATAAAGTTATGAAACAGTTTTGGAGAGAGAAATAAAGTTATGAAACAGTTTTGGAGAGAGAAATAAAGTTATGAAACAGTTTTGGAAAGAGATTAGTAGAGTTAGAGAACCATACGTGCAAATATACTTGCTGGCCTACCTCAGAGGGTTGGAAGAGGAAGATGGCCGACGAGTGGAAGAAAAGACATAAATCTGCGGAAGCCTTAATCATAACAAAGTTTCTCACTTGTTTAAGTTCTGCATAATTCTTCCTCATCAGTTTGTTACTTTAACTAGAATGTAAAAAAAAAAAAAAAGAGTTTACTTTGACTGGGGTGAAGTTAAAATAATTATTCCTTATCCAGAAACGTGGGTTGGCACAGACACCGAGGTAAAAAAAAATACTGTTGACTTAAGCAAAAATTCTCGTTTCATAACTTATTTTCATTCCTTACCAGAGTTATGGAGGCTACCAGGTGAAGACAAGTTATGAAGTCTTTGAAGACGAGGCTTCACCAACATAGTGCTATTTTTGTACCTACAAATTAGAAATTACAAAAAATAGTTAAACCCAGACAAACACAAGACACAGATAGACAGACACATACGTGCTCTCTCTCTCTCTCTCTCTCTCTCTCTCTCTCTCTCTCTCTCTCTCTCTCTCTCTCTCTCTCTCTCTTCCTCTCATCTCACACACACACACAAACACATACACACCAGAGAGGAGGTATGATAAAGCTCATGGAGCAGGGAGCGTGACCCAGTAGCGGCCAGTGAAGAAGCGGGGCCAGGAGTTATGACTCGACTCCTGCAACCACAACTAGGTGAGTACAACTAGGTGAGTACACTCTCTCTCTCTCTCTTTTGGACGCGCCCGCACGCATACACGCACACACGTACACACATACAGATATCCGAGACTGGCCTTCAGGAATCTCAAGTCAGTCCGGGCGTATTATGCAGCATATGTCAGGCCCATCCCCAAGCACGCAGCACCAGCATGAAACACACACCTGAGGAACTATGTCAAGAAACTGCAGAACGTGCTGAGATATGTAACGAGACTAGCACCTTAGTTAAGCAGTATGAGCTACGAAGACAGGCTAAAGGAATTTAATCTAACGCCCCTGGAAGACAGAATTACTAGGACAGACATTATACCACGTAAAATAGAGGAAATGATATGGCATATAGGGACAGGCTGTTCAAGATGCGTAAAACACACAACCCTGAACAAAATCATTCACAGCCTACACACGATATACGTCATTATTATCTCTGAATACGCAAAACCATGATGATGCGAGAAGAACCAGCGAGGCATGGCTATGACAAACAAAATACTTGCAGGATATGAACTAGTGTAGGAAAATACTCTTCGAGATGAGAAAAAACAGGCACAAAGATATATAATTCTAAGTTAAAAAAAAACTGAATCACAGGGATGTCGTGTAGTATTTCTTCGGCCTGATGGTAATTAAGAAGTGGTATGACCTGGACAATTTAATAATGGAAACATGTTTAATCATTAATTTTAAGGAAAAAAATGAGTGCTAACTGGCATTAAGTTCAGCAAGTGGTACTAAGACTTCATGTTTTCCACTATATATATATATATATATATATATATATATATATATATATATATATATATATATATATATATATATATATATATGTGTGTGTGTGTGATCGTGCCGAATAGGTAAAAATTGCTATTTTGGCTTAAATAGCAACACTTTTCTTGACAAATAAGGCAAGCGAAAATTTGTGTATGCAATAATTTCGCAAAAATCATTCTGAACATAAGGAAAAAAAATATTTAATTGTGTTTGTTCATTATTAAATTATAAACTTGTCTAAAGTATATTTAGTTGGATTAAGCTAAATTAAATTGCGCTTGTTATAATATGGTTAGGTATTTTTTATGGTTCTTTTGGTACAAAATTATTAATTTTTACATTAATATAAATGAAAAATATGTCTTTAAACGTATAGGAGAAAATAATTTTAGAAAGGACTTAATTTTAAATGAGTTCTAGCTAATTGACCAGTTTTACACACCCACGCACTTAATAACATTCACACATACTCTCACACGACTTTATCGTTAGTGGTTCACCAGTTCACCATGCCCGGGTGGCATGTGTGTCGCTCATGGTATACTTATAAAACACTCTAGAAAAGAAAGATAAAAATTATTTAAAAGAGTAATTTACTGTAAGTAATATGGAGAGGCGCTAAACCCGATTTATGGTAGTTGGGAGGAAATGGAGGATAGCTCCAATTCCATGAATCCAGAACCCTGTCAGAATGAAGGTACCTCCCTCTTTTGGAAGGAATATTGATGAATAAGTGGGAGGGAGGGGGGGGGAGTTATGGAGGGAGGGGGGGGGAGTTATGGAGGGAGGGGGCTGCAGGAGCCGCACTCTGTTTACCATCATGTCATGAAAGGGGAAAAAATGAGGCAGAAACATGACATGGCTTTTTATTTATTATGAAAATGTTGATGAGCTGGGGATGCATGCATGGTGGTGAGCAACTTGGTATACATGTATAGTGGCGAGCAACTTGGTATACATGTATAGTGGTGTGGGTCGAAGGATACATGTATAGTTGTGAGGGTCTATATGTACCATGGTGAGGGATACATGTTCCGTGGTCAGGATCGATGGATACTTTTACTGTGGTGAGGGTCGAGGGATACATGTACCGTGGTGAGGGTCGAGGTATAGATGTACCGTGGTTAAGGATACACGTACCGTGGTGAGGGATACATGTACCGTGGTGAGAGTCGATTCGTACATGTACCGTGGTGAGGGTCGATGCGTACATGTACCGTACCGTGGTGTGGTATACATGTACCATGGTGAGGTTTGAGGGATACATGTACTGTGGTGAGGGATACATGTACCGTGGTGAGGGATACATGTACCGTGGTGAGGGATACATGTACCGTGGTGAGGGATACATGTACCGTGGTGAGAGATACATGTACCGTGTTGAGGTATACATGTACCGTGGTGAGGGTCGATGCGTACATGTACCGTACCGTGGTGTGGGATACATGTACCGTGGTGAGGGATACATGTACTGTGGTGAGGGATACATGTACCGTGGTGAGGGATACATGTACCGTGGTGAGGGATACATGTACCGTGGTGAGGGATACATGTACCGTGGTGAGGGATACATGTACCGTGGTGAGGGATACATGTACCGTGGTGAGGGATACATGTACCGTGGTGAGAGATACATGTACCGTGTTGAGGTATACATGTACCGTGGTGAGGGTCGATGCGTACATGTACCGTACTGTGGTGTGGGATACATGTACCATGGTGAGGTTTGAGGGATACATGTACTGTGGTGAGGGTTGAGGGATACATGTTACATAGTTAAAGATACATGTTCCGTAGTTAGGGATACATGTACCATGGTGAGGAATACATGTACCGTGGTGAGGGTCGAGGGATACATGTACCGTAGTTAGGGATACATTTACTGTGGTGAGGGATACGTGTACCATGGTGAGAAATACATGTACCGTGGTGACTGTCGATGGATACATGTACCGTTGTGACTGTCGATGGATACATGTACCGTGGTGAGGGATACGTTATTGTTAAAGAGAAGCACTAAACCCACTAGGGGCATACAGCGCTAAATGAGGGATACATCAGATGCCAGCCAATCATCATAATAGAGTAGAGATGTATGACTTATAAATGTCACATTTATATAAATAGATCCAACAGATGTTAAAAGAAAGATACAGTCGAACCTCTGGTCACGAACGCTTCTGAACACGAACAAATCGGTTCACGACCCAAAAAAAATCGCCAAATTTTTGCATCTGTTCACGAACACGTAATCGGGTGCCGAACAAACACAGCTGCGCCAATTTTCACATTCCACGCCATTTGATAACGTCGTCTCTCATTTCCGTAACGTTTTGATGCGAAGGAAAAGACAAGTCACATTAGATGGGTTTATGGTGAAGTTTGGTCCACCAGCTAAACAATAGAAAACACCTGATGGGGAACGTCCCTCCATCGCGGAGGTGGACTCTCCCTCAAAACAGTAACCTCCTCCCCACTTCTTCCTTCTCACTTCCTTCATGCCAGAAGTCGACTCATGCAAGGTTAGTTTTCTTGGTTATTTACAGTATTTTTTTTCTTATCTGGTATTTAAGCTTTTTTCTCAATTCAACTGTGCATTATTTTGTTTAAGGATTTTTCAAACTTTGATTATTTTTTCTGTGCTTAAAACTCTTAAAAAATATTGTTTACAGCAAACGGTTCATAGGGGTCTAGAACGGACTCGTGCATTGTTAGTTTTTTTTGTTGTTCAAGGTTTTTTCAGTTTTATTCAAGGTTTTTACATTTTGTTTACTATTACACTGTGCATTCTATGGTATAATTAACTATTTTTTGTGCTTAAAAATCTTTTAAAAAAAAAACATACAGTTCGTAGGGGTCTGGAACGGATTAATCGTATTTACATACAATCCAATGGGGAAATTAGGTTCGGGTCACGACCAAATCGGGTCTCCACCAGAGTTCTGGAACGAATTATGGTCGTGACCAGAGGTTCTTCTGTAACAGTAAGAAAGTTCAGTTACACAAGGAGTAAGTACCGTAATACCAACGAAAAAATAAATCGGTTTTATTGTAAAGGAGTGAAAAGAAAAATGAGAGAAATTAGGTATTTATTGAAATTTATAAAGTGTTTTTTATGTGCGTGTATGAAAAATTACTTGAAAAGTTTAATGAATGAAAATAAAAAAAATACTGTAATCCACAGGATGTAAGTAATTTTTTTCAACAAAAGACAACTTTGGTACAGAACGTTCTAAATGAGAAGAAAATGAAAATACTAATGATATATCTAAATGATGTAAAGGCTATCAGGATGTAAAGGCTATCAATGCATGCTAAGTTACTTTTAGATGGAAAGAAATCAGTACAGAAGTATAGCTGATAAACATGGAAATCTTTGGAAGTCAAAAACAATTGCTAGTACATGTTTAGACAAACTAAATTTATTATTATAAGTAAATAAGACTGACCAACCCCGGACTGAAAAAAAAAATCAGTTTTAATAATTTTGTAATATTTATTTTTTAAGTAAATGACAAGTTGATCAAACGGTTTCAGTGATCATTATATACATAAATGGGTTTCACTGCCATTGAGTAGCTTTACTGGGCCGATTGTGTATAAATGGAAGTCGAAACCGGCTAAATTTACAATGGCCTTTCTCAATGCAGCGATGGTATCAAACACATCATTTATACGGTAGTCCGGAGTTGATCCGCAACTATTGCTTGAATCATCTCGTGCTGGTCACCAAGGCAAACTGTGAACCTCACATGATCGTACAACTGCTCGCCAAGGCTTTGGAAGAGCCCAGCAATGTCGAGTGATACCTTGCAGTGAGTTGTGGCTGGTTTGTTGAGTCAGCGTGCTTCTACGTATAAAGGATCTCTGGGTATGCACACACAACCCGCACATATAAAAAAGAGAGGAGCTTATGACGACGTTTCGATCCGACTTGGACCATTTACAAAGTCACACTGACTTTGTAAATGGTCCAAGTCGGACCGAAACGTCGTCGTAAGCTCCTCTCTTTTTTAAATTTGCGGGTTGTGTGTGTATTGTTCCAGTCACGGTATTGTGCCTTTTTTGTTATTGATCTCGGCGTACCTTGACCAAATAGCGTATTAGTTATGGTTCTGTGTCACTCGTTCAGTAATGCGTTACTGAAAGGGTGGCACTAACCCGTTACTAGTAATGCAGTGTGACGATAGGGGACAAATGTTAATAGCACTGTTGTGACGTCCCTTCCGTCTGAGCTCATCACGCGATCTAAAGCGCTACGTAGAACGTAGAGCTTGTAGTGAGTTCGTTTTCTTCAGTTGCAGTCTGCTTACTTCCCTTTTTTACGGGAATGTTTGGTGCACACAACAGTATTATGGTCTCCTCTCTACTTAAAACATTTAAGATATTTGGGGTTACCCTCATCTCCAGAGTGATTACCAAGGCAATTAAGACAAAGCATTAACTGCTGTGCACTCTGCTTGCGAACGGTTACTGTCGTGTATTTAACAGTCTGATGCCCGATGTGCCCAGTCAGAGAAGAAACAATTGGGTGCTTGTCGTTGGAGCTTTCTAGATTGTTTAGCCTTATTACCCTCTTCGAGCTGATGAATACCCACGAGTACACTGGTTTCAGTAAGCGTTTTACTGTCAGGAGGCGAATCTTGGGTGATAATTTGCTAGGTGGTGATTTGTCCTCGCAACTGTTTGCTTGCCAGCAAGACACAATCTGTTTTATACTTTTGCAAATTTACTCGCAGGAGAAACGGCACTTGCCAAATTTCAGATTCACGTGTTTATTTGTCTTATCCAGTAATTACCTCTGAACGACTGGACCGAACGACCAGTTACTGCCTGCAACATCTCCATATGAGGACAATGACCGTTGGTTGTTGTCCAAAGCGTTTCTGCACATCTGCAAATCTTGCAAGCATTGGGAAGGTGTGGGCAGATTAGTTATCCTATAAACATGTTTAGCTGTAATCAGATCCTTAACATAATAATTAGACTCGAGGACTTGTATAACATGCTTGTAATTAACACCAGTTTTACTGAATACTTTTATAGAGTCATAAGCCTTTTCCTGGAGTTGAGGTAATCGAATTACTGAGCTTAGTCAAGTCATCAATATCCTTCCAATTGTCAAGGAAGATCCGGAAATTACCGAGAACCTCCTTAAAATCCTTTCCATCACATGTTAACAATATGAGTTTGGGTAGGCGCAGCTTAATGTACCCTGCGGTGCGTGAAATATTGCAATATCTGCCCGAGTCTGACCTCCGTGCTAGGACCTTATATTTGCAACAAGCTATGAGAAGAAGGTCTCGTCTTTCACCAAATCGGTCTTCAGCTTCCTTAAGCTTGGCATCCTCATCGAGGTCAGCTAACAGCCGTTCCAAGTGTAAGCCGTGTAATCTCGTTGACTTATATCTAGTAAATATATAGTAATCTCTAATTATGTATAATCCACTGAGTTTTCTACGACCAACACCTCACAGGCATTACTAGACTTGATGACCTGACCTTATTTCCTAGAGAGTCAAAAAGACTTATCAGTTCGGTTAGGAGATTAAACAAATAAATATTGCCTAAAGCTTTTAGTCGAATGCCATTTAAATGTCGATCAGAGTTTCTGGAACAGATGGATGCTTGATCACCACTACTGCACCAGGCAGGCAGCTGTCAGCTTCAATGACACTCAGCTGTACTCCTACCTAACACAGGTACAACAAAAAACAAAACATACGTCTGAAACAACACGCAAGTCACAAACAGTTTACAGTTTATGCTTATCATATCTCACTGATAAGTTCAGCGAGAAAAGACTAAAAACGAGCACTGGTTCAGTCTCCTGGCCTGGTCTGAATGCACTGGTTTCTTTATAACAGATGGCTCTCAGCTGGTAATGGCGTATTAGGTTGCAGATAGCGTTTCCAGATAGCGCTCACATCTTGCCACCGCCTGCCGTCTCCTCTTGAGTTATAAACAGAACCGCCATTGGCTCTCAGAACCACTCACTGGTTCTAACTGATGGTCGTAAACCTAGTTATATAGTGTGCAGAATATGCTACTCAAACTGCACAAGGGCGTTCTACAAATTGTTTTATGAGTGATTGTCAGTTATTTACGAAGGATCAACACTTACTAGTAACTGTACTAAAGACTGCTAGTCACTGGTACTAACTTTGTTCTGCAGGACCAAAATTTCGAAAAGGTCTTGACCTGACTAACACTAATTAAATTCACGTCAATCAAATCCATGCTACGTGCCAGCTATTCCAGGCTTAGTATAAATAAATGAACCAACCTTTTACACCTTGGCTCTTGGAAAAATACACATCTGTATATTTTTTACTAGCGTGTATACTAACTGATGAATCTTGATGCGACCTTCACACAACACTGGACCGACAACCCGACCCTCGGTAAGACAGGTGAAACGTCATTATGATAATTGCACAATTTCTAATAGTGCTACAGGTAGTACTGACTTACCTGGAAGACTTGTGCAAATGTGGCTTGTATTTAGTATGGACTAATGAACCAGGTTCCTAACTGAGGCTTACAATGTGGAAATTCCTTAGACTTGACATATTAATGCAAAGGGTTACTACTGTGTCTGACTGAAATGAATCAGCCACTAATTCCATGCTATAGAATTTAGGGTCCTGTGATTAATTATGTGAGAATTATCACGAACGCCTATTTCTACATGGGGAAACAACCTTCGGGGCCCGAAATTTGAATATTTCTAGGCCTGGCACCACGTCCTCACATTGCAGGTCTACAGTGATGAAGCAATGACTGTGCGCACTTGATGGTACTTATGCGCGCGCAAACCCTCCCCCCACACACATACACACACACACATATATATATATATATATATATATATATATATATATATATATATATATATATATATATATATATATATATATATATATATATATATATATATATATATATATATATATATATTAGTACCAACGAACGAGTGATATTGACCAATAACAACACTGCGTCTAGCCAAGGAGTCGAACCCATGCTGCTTTAGCCCGCCTCATGGTGAGCGAAAGACAGATATCGCTGTAGTCCACGGGACCACACAATTCTCAAGAATGACTCATCCAGCCAAGCTAGATTGTGTGGTCCCGTGGACTAGATCGTCGTCTGTCTTTTGCTCACCATGAGCGGGCAAAGCAACATGGGTTAGACTCTTGGCTAGTCGCAGTGTTGATAATATATATATATATATATATATATATATATATATATATATATATATATATATATATATATATATATATATATATATATGTGTGTGTGTGTTACCCTCATCACCTTGTTCTTTCCTATGTACACTTTTAATTTTCTTTCACATACCCTACCAAATTCGTCCACCAACCTCTGCAACTACTCTTTAGAACTTTCCAGAATCACAATGTCATCGACAAACAGCGACTGTGACAACTCGCTATTTCTATTAACTTTTTGTACTTTTTAATCACACTCCTTTCCCCAACAACCTTGCATTTACCTCATTTACACCACCGCATCTCCTTCTAATCTCGAAACTACGAATTCTCTGCATAATACTCACACCAAATAATTCCATCAGATAAGACATCTTCCCTTTTTCCAGGCTCCTCGCTGCAACATTCTCAATTCATAATTCACACCCATATAAGAGTGTTGGTACCAGTATAGCCTCATATATTTCGTTTTTACCACAGTGGAAAAAGTCTTCAGAGATGCTTTATTTTTTTCTCCCTCATCAGTTCTGTGGTTCACTTCGCATTTGATAAGCCTTTTCATCGATAAGTCCATTTCCAGTTATCTGAGAACATTCACTTCCCTATACTTCCTCCTTCCGATCTCATATCTAATATTTCATCACCTAACTTTTTCCTTACCCTCATCACCTTCCTCATTTTTTATGTTTACTTTTAATTTCACTGGTCAACAACCAAAATGCTTCCGAGACCAGAGTTGCAATTTCCAACTAATTTTAGGCCACTGATAATGAATATCATGGTTAAAATTGTTTGTTAGCTCTACTTTTCAATATACACCTACAGTGCTAGTCACGGCATTATGCCGGATGAGCGCACCGGCATAATGTCATGACAAAAATCAAAGACCTACCATACAGAGGGGTCTTTTTCGTCAGTGCATTATGCCGGGTAGCAGCCATTAGCATGACGCCATGGCCTGCCCTCACACTCCACAGTGATTCCTCAGTGCTCATGTGGCTGCCGTGGTAAGAGGAAGTGTTGCACTTTTATCTCTCATCCGCACCATTTTTTGTTCGGTGTTCTCTTTGGTTTTGGGGCTATACATGTTTGATTATAGGTAAAGGGAAGTCTTTAACACCTGAAACTATAGCTCAAATCATAAGGCTTCACAAAGATGGACACCAGACGAAAGAAATAGTCTAGAATGTTGGTGTGTGTGATCGTTCAGTGAGGAACTGGGTGCAGTGTTTCAAGGCTGGTGGCGGTGTCGAGTTACCCTCTGCCAAACCTCGGCCTGGCCCCTCGAAGAAGACATCTGTTCATATCTAACTATGTTAAAGAAGCAGTTAGAGAGTACTTCTAAGATAACTGCTAGAGAATTGAAAGAAAAGAACCCACATCATCTTCTCAGAGGTGTCTGTAAGAACTGTTAACAGACGTGTGTCAGAACTGGGCTACAGTAGTCACCGCCAGGTTAAGAAAAACGATCCTCTCCAAGCCACAGAAGAAACGTAGGTTGGATTATGCAAAGAAATATCTTAACTGGAATCCTCAACAGTGGTCTAAAGTACTGTAACCGTGGGGGACATGTACCGGTCCAGAGGTAGTGACCCGCTAGACCCACGCTACACCTATGGGACCACCAAACACCCAGACTCGCTCATGGTTTGTGTGTGTTTCAATAGTCAGTGTGTTGGTGAACTCATTGTGTTAACCAAAAACCAGTATATAAACCAGTATAATTACCTGGAGTTATTGTGTGGCAATTTACCTGAGGCGTTTGACAAGTGTTGGACTACGGTTTTTATGCAGGATGGTGCACCAGGTCATACCACCAAATCTGTGAAGTGAGGTTCTTTAATGACTGGCCAGGCAATTCCCCACTCCTAAACCCTATTGAGAACCTCTGGTCAATAGTGAAACGAAGCTTACTGGGCAAGGATATCAGTTCCATCCAGCGGCTGGAGGCTGCTCTACATGAGGCATGGAATAATATACCTTCCAAAAACTTGTGTGAGAGTCTTCCTACACGGCTGAGGGACGTGATTAAGCGTAAAGGACGCAGCACCAAGTATTAAAACCTCAGTGTGCAAATATATATATATTATAATATTTCATTGTTGTTTTTGTTTTTGGAATGTGGGGGGGCGGAGGGGCAGCAAAAATACCGTGACTAGCACTATGTGTCACAACAGGTTCCAACAGGCTTGCGACAGGATGTTTCTTACCAAACTCAGCCTCACTGCAATTCATTATTGTTCCAGCAGTCTGATGGAAGCACTTGGCATCGACTACGAACCCAGTAACTGGAGGCTGTTCACAGATTCATCAAAAACGAGTCTGAAAGTTGTCTTGCTGCATATGTACCACACATGAAAGAAACTTATGAGAATATAAAGAATATGTTGCAATGCATGAAATATGATGAACATCAATGGCAGCTTTTTGGTGACTTAAAGGTTGTTGCTCTTGTGATGGGCTTGTAGGGCGGATACACCAAGTACTGCTGCTTTCTATGTGAATGGGACAGCCGTGCAAGAGGATGCCACTACATCAGGAGAGACTGGCCACCTCGTCAATCATTGGAGTCTGGGATGAAAAATGTTCAACATCCACCTCTCATTGAACCAAACAAAATTTTGCTACCACCACTACACATAAACTGGGGCTCATGAAAAACTTTGTAAAAGCTATGGACAAATTCGGTCAGGGATTCAAGTATTTAGCATAAAATTCCCCTCACTGAGCGACGCTAAGATAAGAGAGGGAGTCATCAATGGTCCTCTAATTCGAGAGCTTCTTAAAGATGATGACTTTGAATCAGTCCTTCACGGGGAGGAGAAAGCTGCTTGGGAAGCATTAAAGTTAGTGGCGAAGGGATTTCTCGGAAACAGAAGGGAAGGCAACTATGAAGAATTGGTGGAAAACCTCACCAAGGCTTACAAGAACATGGTATGTAACATGTCACTTAAAATCCACTTTTTGGACTCACTTTTAGACTTTTTTCCCCGCGAACTGTAGGGCAGTTATGGCGAACATGGTGAAAGGTTTCACCAAGATATTTTAACCATGGAAAAATGGTACCAGGGGAAATGGGGCACAATAATGCTTGCAGACTATTGCTGAACATTGGCAAGAGATGATTCTTCAGCCCACTATAAGCATCAAGCAAAAAGGCAGAGAGTAGGTACGAATTAGAGTTTGAAACATACTGACATATATTGTACATTATAAAATATTCAAATATTACATGTCTTGTATCTTTAAATCTTTAGCCAATAAGCATTTTTCAAGGTGATATTTGGATTCAGGACATGAAAATCCATAAAAATTAACTAATATCATTTAAGAAGCATACAACTTTAAAAAATTTGTTGACCAGTGTTTCCTTATTTTAAATAAACTCCAAAATTTGTCTACCAACCTTCGCAACTTCTTTTTCGAAAAGCAGTGTCATCAACAAGAAGCAACTATGTCTACTCCCACTTTGTATTAGATTCTAGAGTTCAATCCCATAGCTCTTCCCAACACCCGAGCGTTCACTTTTACAACCCCATCTATAAATATATAAAAAAACATGGCGACATCACGCTTCCCTGTTCAAGGCCTACTTTTATTGGAAAATAATCGCTCTCCTATATACCCTAGCCTTAGCCTCACTGTTCTTGTAAAAACTCTTCACTGCGTTCATTAACCTACCACTTATTCCATACACTTTCAACATCTGCCACATTGCTCTCCATAAATGCAATAAAAACTTTATATAAATATTGTTTACATATATGCTTCAATGTAAACACATCCCTTTCCCTTCCAAAGGTCTACTAGTTACCTTGCGATCTTCCTCACCATATTTTCCTTTATTCTTTCCATAATATCTCTACCATGCACTTTTCCGGGTACACTCAACAAGCTTGTTTCCTTATCATTTTCACATACTCTTTTATCCGCCTCTCCTTTATATAAAGGAACTATAGGTGTCTATACAGATACAGAGTAGATGACCAGTGGGTCAGGAGAAGAATGTGGGTGAAGTTTGATGGGATTGTTTTTGTAACAGTGCAGTAAAGAATCTTGGGTGAAAATAGGTAATATGACATTGATTTTTTTATTTTTTCGAGAAAATTTGGAGATGTGTAATAAATTAATTAAATCCGGTCAAAATAATAAGTTTGTAGAATGAAAAATATAAGCCTAATATATAAGGGATACTTTGTTATTCGAGGTAGGTAGGTATAATGTTTCGTCAGGTAACTGGACAAGTGTTCACTGAAGTGGGTGGGTCTTAGTCATATGATGACCCAAAGTTGGAGCTTTTGGTCATCTGACCGAGGCCTTCCGCTGGCTTACCGGTCCACCTCTTTAAAAAAAATATGATTAATATTGAAACCATTTCATATTACTATTTGAGATTAATATCTCTCAATGTATGTGCACTGAGAAGAAACAGTGCACGTACTCGTACATTTTGAGAGCATAAACCTCGTTCTGTTTGTTTAGGGTTTACATCCTAATATATATATATATATATATATATATATATATATATATATATATATATATATATATATATATATATATATATTTAAACAAGTCGGCCGTCTCCCACCGAGGCAGGGTGACCCAAAAAGAAAGAAAATCCCAAAAAAGAAAATACTTTCATCATCATTCAACACTTTCACCACACTCATACATAATCACTGTCTTTGTAGAGGCGCTCAGATACGACAGCTGAGAAAAGTCCCTCCCAGCTGTCACTATCCCAGACCCCTCCTTTAAAGTGCAGACATTGTACTTCCCATTTCCAGGACTCAAGTCCAACTAAATCAATTAACTGGTTTCTCTGAATCCCTTCACAAAATGTTACCCTGCTCACACTCCAACAGCTCGTCATGTCCCAAAAACCATTCGTCTCAATTCATTCCTATCTAATACGTTCACACATGTTTGCTGGAAGTCCAAGCCCCTCGCCCACAAAACCTCATTTACCCCCTCCCCCCAACCTTTTCTAGAACGACCCCTACCCCGCCTTCCTTCCCCTACAGATTTATACGCTCTCCAAGTCATTCTACTTTGATCCATTCTCTCTAAATGACCAAACCATCTCAACAACCCCTCTTCAGCCCTCTGACAAATACTTTTAGTAACTCCACACCTTCTCCTAATTTCCACATTCCGAATTTTCTGCATAATATTTACACCGCACATTGCCCTTAGACAGGACATCTCCACTGCCTCCAGCCTCCTCCTCACTGCAGCATTTGCAACCAATGCTTCACACCCATATAAGAGTGTTGGTACCACTATAATCTCGTACATTCCCTTCTTTGCCTCCATGGATAACGTTTTTTGTCTCCACAGATACCTCAACGCACCACTCACTTTTTTTTCTTCATCAATTCTATTGTTAACCTCATCCTTCATAAACCCACCCGCTGACACGTCAACTCCCAAATATCTGAAAACATTTACTTCTTCCATAATCCCTCTCTCCAATGTGATATCCAATTTTTTTCTTTATTTAAATTGTTTGATACCCTCATCACCTTACTCTTATCTATGTTCACTTTCAACTTTCTACCTTTACACACCCTCCCAAACTCGTCCACTAACATTTGCAACTTTTTTTTAGAATCTCCCATAAGTACAGTATCATCAGCAAAAAGTAACTGTGTCAACTCCCATTTTGCATTTAATTCCCCATAATTTAATCCCACCCCTCTCCCCAATACCCTAGCATTTAATTTTTTTACAACCCCATCTATAAATATATTAAACAACCATGGTGACATTACACATCCCTGTCTAAGACCTACTTTTACTGGGACGTAATCTCCCTCTCTCCTACACACCCTAACCTGAGCCTCACTATCCTCATAAAAAACTCTTTACAGCCTTCAGTAACTTACTACCTATTACATACACTTGCAAAATTTGCCACATTGCTCCCCTATCCACCCTATCATATGCCTTTTCTAAATCCATAAATGCAATGAAAACTTCTCTACCTTTATCTAAATACTGTTCACATATATGCTTCACTGTAAA
Organism: Cherax destructor; assembly: GCA_009830355.1. Classification (NCBI taxonomy): domain Eukaryota; kingdom Metazoa; phylum Arthropoda; class Malacostraca; order Decapoda; family Parastacidae; genus Cherax; species Cherax destructor. Next base: position 158,619 of record WNWK01003099.1, on the reverse strand, counting down.
CACTTGATCTACACACACACACACACACACACACACACACACACACACACACACACACACACACACACACACACACACACACACACACACACACACACACACACACACACACACACACACACACACACACACACACACACACACACACACACACACACACACATATATATATATATATATATATATATATATATATATATATATATTTGTGGCAGTGAAGCAGCAGACCGATTCGGGTACCATGGTCTTGTGTGTCGTAAATCCGAGGGAAAGATTGCAAGACATGAAGAGGTTAATAACATTATCAAGAGGAGCCTCACAACAGCCGGATGCCCAGCAGTAAGGGAACCACCCCAACTATGCAGATCTGATGGCAACCAAAAGCGTCCAGATGGTATCACCCTTCAAGCCTGGACAGACGGCAAGCAGGTGGTGTGGACTACACATGTGCATCTACCTTGGCTGATACCTATCTCCAGTACACCAGGGAGGAAGGAGGGCTGCTGCCACCTTCAGGGAGTCCCAGAAGTCGAGAAAATATGGAGAACTTGCCCATCATTATATGTTTGTTCCCATAGGCTCAGAGACCCTTGGCTCATGGGAAAGAGTGCATCTAAGTTCCTCAAGGAGCTGGGCAAAGACTCAACAGGGTAACTAGGGATCCCAGGGCAGCTAGTTTTCTGTTCCAGCGACTCAGCGCTGCTGTTCAGAGGGGTAATGCATGCTGTATTCTGGCACGCGCACCAGCTCGGAAGAGCTGGATGAGATTTTCGCATTATAATCAGTGACAAAGATGTAACAATATGTACTAGACATGTATCTTCACCTCGTGTACTGTATATGCCATCTTTATATCAACAATGTATCTCTCAAATCTTTGTACCATATTATGTAATAAAATATATATATATATATATATATATATATATTTTTTTTTTTTTTTTTTTTTTTTTTTTCAACAAGTCGGCCGTCTCCCACCGAGGCAGGGTGACCCAAAAGAAAGAAAATCCCCAAAAGAAAAACTTTCATCATCATTCAACACTTTCACCACACTCATACATAATCACTGTCTTTGCAGAGGAGCTCAGATACGACAGCTGAGAAAGTCCTCCCAGCTGTCACTATCTCAGACCCCTCCTTTAAAGTGCAGGCATTGTACTTCCCATTTCCAGGACTCAAGTCCAACTAAATCAATTAACTGGTTTCCTGAATCCCTTCACACAATGTTACCCTGCTCACACTCCAACAGATCGTCATGTCCCAAAAACCATTCGTCTCCATTCACTCCTATCTAACACGCTCACACATGCTTGCTGGAAGTCCAAGCCCCTCGCCCACAAAACCTCCTTTACCCCTTCCTCCAACCTTTTCTAGGACGACCCCTACCCCGCCTTCCTTCCCTACAGATTTATACGCTCTCCAAGTCATTCTACTTTGATCCATTCTCTCTAAATGACCAAACCACCTCAACAACCCTCTTCAGCCCTCTGACAAATACTTTTAGTAACTCCACACATTTTCCTAATGTCCACATTCCGAATTTTCTGCATAATATTTACACCACACATTGCCCTTAGACAGGACATCTCCACTGCCTCCAGCCTCCTCCTCGCTGCAGCATTTGCAACCCATGCTTCACACCCATATAAGAGTGTTGGTACCACTATACTTTCGTACATTCCCTTCTTTGCCTCCATGGATAACGTTTTTGTCTCCACAGATACCTCAATGCACCACTCACCTTTTTCCTTCATCAATTCTATGGTTAACCTCATCCTTCATAAATCCATCCGCTGACACATCAACTCCCAAATATCTGAAAACATTTACTTCTTCCATAATCCCTGTCTCCAATGTGATATCCAATTATATATATATATATATATATATATATATATATATATATATATATATATATATATATATACACACTGAGATTAAAGTACTCTTGAATGGGGGTGAGATGTGGTATGTAGTCATGTAGTCTTATTGACCCTCATGTAGACGACAAGCGTTAAGAAGCAATCAACTATTAAATACAGAATGCTAAGAATGCAGTCAATTATGAATTTTTTAGAATATTAGGATCAAATTAAAAACATGCAAGAAAAAGGACTGAAGAGATTTGCAAAATGGGCTAAAAATTGGCTAAATGGAATTAACTGATACCTTCTCACTTGCCTCAGAGAATTTTCCCTTCTGTCTGTTGCTGTCTTGCATCATTGCATAACTTCTAACGACGCATGAATACGCAAAGAATCTAGAGCTAAAGATTTTCTTTCAGTATACATATATATTGAGATGAACTTCCCTTGGTTTATATATACAATATATGTATATTACGGTGTAGAGTGTATTAAAAATTTCCGGTAAAAAAACCGCTCCATATGAGGCCTGGTTGGTTTAGCGCTTCTATTTGATTATACTAATAATAATGAGGCCTGGTCACAGACCGGGCCGCAGGGGCGTTGACCCCTGGAATTCTCTCCAGGTAAACTCTCCAGGTATATATAATGTCATTTTCCGGGATATGTTCTGAAACCGAACGCGTATTATTCCTGGTCAAGGAGAGTGGGCAGGAGAGAGGAGAGTGAGGTGTGTTCAGTACGTGAAGCACCACATATGGAACAAGATATAGTTGTGCGAGTAGATGAGATGGTGTTTCTACTTTTATAAGTTATTACCATACGTTATTTTATTTGTGTTTAAGTGCTCTCATGTTTATCTGTAAGGCCCTAGTGTGCAGAGGCCTGTTTAAGTTTTGAGAGATATATACACACACATACACACACTGCTTCTCAAAATAAATAACGAATAAAAGTCGATATAGACCCTCACGTTTGAATATCATTGAGTATTTCTGAGGACACTCAATGACGAACTGCAGATTATAGCAATTACGTATTTTCTTACATTATTCTCTCAGTTTTTAGCAACATTTGATATGGAAAAGATCAGAGGCGTCTTTAACAAATAATCCAAGAGTATATGTAACACGGAAGGATATTAAATGCTGACAGAGTGAGGAACCTAATCTAATTACAGGATTAATTACTCCCAGTATCACATAGTGGGTGCTACCTCAGTATACATCGAGACGCCTTGGAGGAAGGGTGTTACGCTTTGTTCTTTGCCCCACGGTTTCGCTTCCTGTGTCGCTACGGCTCGAGGAAACTCCTAGTCTGGCCAGTCTTCTCACACAGCTTTATACACAAAACGTTTACTCCCTAATTTAAAGATTAAACCATTCCTAATTGGTAAATATGTATATGCATCCTTAATGACCATTGTGTATTCGATATGTTTTAAACCCAATTAGTCTACCAACCATTAACTTAGCGAGGTGCTCCTGTCATGTCAGGTACCTCGGGAGCTCCCACGTCAGATTTTTTTTAAATTTTCCTGACAAACCAAATATCACCGACAAAAGAACTGGAAGAACCATAATTGCTCCCAATGAGGAATAATCAGATTCAAAGCTCTTGTTGATGGTGGTGTATGTGCTGAGTGAAGCTAGTGTATATACCTACCCTTTATTTAGTCTCTCTGAAGTCATATATGTATATATAAATATATATAATATATATATATATATATATATATATATATATATCAGCCTTTATAATACAGTGAGTGCAGTCATTTTATATATCAGATGTTCCACTATACTGTGTGTACATGTAAATACAAAATGCTCCAGCGCACTGAGTCTAGCGTATTTGGATATACCAACTGTTCCACTACACTGAGGTCAGCATATAAACCAGCTTTTGCGATATATTAAGTGATGCAAGTGTATTTAACAGCTGTTCCAGTATATACTAAGTTAAACTAGTGTAAATACCAGCTATTTCAGTACGCCGAGGCCAGTGTAAATACCATCTGTTTCAATACACTGAGTGAAGGCCGTGCATACACCAGCCATTTCAACACACCGAGGTCAGTGTGTATACCAGCTTTTCCGATATACTAAGCGATATCAGTGTATATACCAGCTGTTCCAATATACTGATTTTTGCCTCCTCGGGATGTGCAATAAAAGTTGGCGCAAGTACACTCTGAGGGGCGATATTATAGGTTTTGTCCAGGCAACTTCGCTCTTGTTTACCCTCCCCATCATCCTGCAAGGTAAGTATAGCTTGTTATTCCCGCCACGCCAAGCCATCTATATGCGGATTTTCTATTGCTAATGTATTATTTTAGCTAATGTATTATTATAGATTATGTATTATTATAGCGTATGTATTATTATAGATAATGTATTATTATGGCTAATGTATTATTACGGCTAATGTATTATTATAGATAATGTATTATTATAGACAATGTATTATTATAGTTAATTTATTATTATAGCTTATGTATTAATATAGATTATGTGTTATAGTTTATGTATTATTATTGATAACGTATTATTGTTAATGTATTATTGATAACGTATTATTGTTAATGTATTATTGATAACGTATTATTGATAACGTATTATTGTTACTGTATTATGATATGTAATGTATTTGTATTATTGAAGCTATGTATTAGTATATCTAATGTATCATTCCTATTGTATTATTATTCCTAATGTATTATTATAACTACTGTACTATTGTAGGTAATATTTTTACCATGTTTGTTTTATTGCTGCTGATAATATATTAACCTTGGGTAATGTGCTAATCATAGCTAAAACTTTTAGCATAGTGTATTTAACATAGATAATGCATTTACCTTAACTATATAATGACTATTGTTAATGGGTTTTTCGTAGATAAAGTAGTTACGAGAGCTGTTGTATGTACTATGAATATTGTATTCAGCATTTATAAAGGATTTATCATTGCTATAGTATTCTCCTATAAGGTTTATACCATAGTTCACGTGTTTATAAGGCTGTGATCATTGCTAGTGTTTTAATTTGACTTATTACGTAGCTAGCTAATGTATTAGATGGCTTATTTATTAATATAATTATTAATATAATGATGTTACAATGGGTAATGTATTTATTATAGTTAATGTATTACATTTATTTAATGTGCTCAATATCCCATGTGAGACAAACTCAGGAGACTAATTGATCTGTATATTTCGACCCCCTTTCTAGGATCCTCTTCAGCAGATGCTGAAGTGGATCATAGAAAGGGGTCGAAATATACAGATGAATTAATCTCCTGAGTTTCTGTGTTCGTGTGGGTTATTACCGAGCATTGCATTGACTAGTGTTTATTACACTTTAGTTGTTTATGTAATGTTAATACTATGGTGTTAAACTTAAAGCTATTATATTTGCAGTCTTTAACACATTTCCATAGCTAACGTATACATATGGCTAATACACAGTATTACTGTAGCTATTTTTTTAAAGAACTAATACATCATTGTTGCCCATATCTACTTCAAAGTGAATAAAAACAAACTGGTGAGAGGGAAAGACTAAACTATAACTATAGTTCTCAAATATTTTTTAATAGTTGAATATACGTTTTAAGACCTGTTATTCTCCCTTAGTTTATTTCAAAGTTCAGCCCTTTGTAAGGTATATCACCAAAACCACCCTTGATGTGACCCACCACAGTCTATTAACACTCAGGTGCCTATTTACTGCTAGTGAAACCGGGACACCAGGTGTAGAGAGAGTTGGCCACAATCCCCAGGACTGATCTCATTCATGACACCATAATTCTCATGGTGTTCCATCACTCTCCATATCTACAGCTCGCTGTTGCTTCTCTCTTGTTCTTGACGCGATATTTGTTTTGGGTTGTTAAGTTCCTGTCTGCATCATAAGGTTGCAGCTCACACAGTGCTTCCATTCCCTCTCTCAAGACCCAGAGAGATTCATTTAAGAGCTTCGTTAAGTTTATTCACTTTGACGTGGTGTTGTTCAGCCTTGCCTGGCCCTTTCATTTGTTCACCTGTTCTCAGGTATTTGTTCCATTACCAACGCAGCAATATATACGATGTGAGCAGCTGAGAGCTATTTACTCACAATATATATATATTGTCACTATCTGGACAAACTATCTGTATAGGCTCAAATCTGATTGTCTCATTCCACAAGCGCAGCATGATCCATAAGGGTTAGTTCACAAAGGAAATATACTAAAAGTTATTATTACAGACTTTTCTTTATCTCCTCTACTTTCTTAAGAACTATCACGATATTATGATCCTGAGTATGATGTGGCTGTGTAGTAGTTTGTTCTTAACACCATTTTTAATTATTATAATTTTTATATTGTTGCTTCGGTGTTCCTCTCTCACAAGGGTATTCGTTTATGGTTTCTCTGTTCATCTCTTTATTGACATAAATGTTCTGTCTTCTGTATCTCTTCCATACGTACATGTTGTATGTATGTATGTGTGTGTGTGTGTGTGCGTGCATGTGCGTGTGCGCATACTCGCCGAGTTGTGCTTTAGAGAGTTGAAATATTGCTTCGGACTTCGCGTCTTGAGTTGTCATGAGTGACATCAACTGAACTGTAACTTTCCTTGCTCAGTCATTCCTGCTTAAAAGCTTGGGATCAACCTAACATGAAATAAATACTCTTAAGTTGAGTTTACATAGGGTTGGCCCCGCCCCTTCACTATCGACCGATTGTCTTAAAATGGCTCTAAATGGGGGCCACTAGAATGGGGATACAACTGTATCAGTGTGCACAACCAGTGCACAAACTGCGTGCACTTTACCACTCATGAATATTAATCAAACAGAAAACAAAGTGGCAGTAATGAACTATTTTGTTAAGTCCATTCTTTCGTTCCATTTTATTAGAGAATAAGTGAAAAAACGGCATCTTTATCAATAACATTTTATTGACACAAAGGCTCACTCTGTGTACAATTGTACCCAGAGTGAAACTTTATCTCAATGATAACTTGATCTGCAAGGTGTGTCCTTCCTTCAGAAGAGCTCATGACCATACTAAGTTTGCAGTATTCACTAACCTTTATTAGTCCATACTTTATTTTTAACCATTTGGAAAAAAATTAAGACCATCAGTTAGTCAAGCTTAACAATAATCTATTATAAGCACATTAAGAAGCCAACAGCAAAATGAGAAACATGAAGAAGAGGCAGTGTGCTTTATCTGTGATTAAAGTAGGAAAGTATTTCAGCAGAGAGACTCAAGAGGATGTCAAGAGACGAGAAAAAGATAAAAAAAGAGGTCTCTTATTGTGACGTAAGAGGCGTGAACAGCCTAGAAGAACATGCATGTATTGGAGAGTAAAGGTGGAATTTATTACTTATTCCCACAGGCATTATAGTGGCCGGGAGGAGTTATATATCTTTGCAATCCATAAAGAGAGAGAGAAAGCAAGGAAGGAAAACAGGAAAAGAGCAACAAGAAGAGCAAGGAAAAAAGACGAAAAAGAAGGGGTGAGAGGGAAGGAAGGTAAGGTAGGTTCTAACATTCACCACAAGATATACACAAGTGCAGGCCTCGCGGTCGTGACTTATCACTCCCATGAGAACATTGTCTTCTGTATGCCACTTGTGTTGTCTAAAACCTTATTTTTAAATTAAGAAATTTGTCTTGGCACATAATCTTGCCATCGTTTTTTGAATCAACATACAAAAGAATAATTTGCTATTCAGAGTATATTAAAGAAGTTAGAAAAAAATAAATATTAGAAGGTGGCCAGTACATTCTTTCTACGGTACAGGCCAGCGCAGTTACCCAATAGTCAGTCAATTGTGCGCATCTTCTCACTGATGGTCCCTCAGCCTGAGCCGATGTGTTCAGGCCACCAGTTACTTATCTGTATTGGACTAAAGAAGCCAATGGCTGGAGAAACATTTCCACATCAAAGATTCCTTAATGTTGAACAAGTGTCTCATTCTTCAACTTGTCACTTTTATAAATCATGTATATCACGTCTGTCAGACATCATCATCATCATCATCATTATCATCATCATCATCAATCATCAATCATCATCATCATGGGATCTTGATACAGGGAATTCTTCAACGCTTGCCTAGCATAGAGGCATGAGCTACTTTCACTAGTGGATTTTTCCACTGGTGACTCCGCCTTCTGCTTCATGTCAACTTAGTGCAGTATATAAGCCATTTGACTCACGGAATCGTAATGACACGATTGAGAGACTCTGACCGCGTGTTCGAACACCGCCCGTGGTATGGTTTATAAGCCACTTCTCTGCGCATATGTTATACGTTTCTCAAGATTGATGGAATAAACACAGTGACTCCAGGCAGAGGGACTGATTACCTCAAACTTTTTCTTCTACACCGTTCTTCTTTGTATGGACTGAAGAAACCACTGGCTGGGAAAACATTTACACATTAAAGTTTCCCAAATGTTACAAAGGTGTCTGTTTTTCATAACTATTTACACCACGACTTTGATTATACTTCTCCATTGGCACTCCCCACTACCATTGCTAAATCTGTCTCTTGTACACTCCTAACCCTCACTGATCTCTTATCTTCGCATATTTCTCCTCTAGTACATACCACCCTGCAGCGCTGTACGAACCTTCCTTGTGGGTTCAGAGCTTTGTTTACAATGATTATAATTATTCTTGTTGTTGAGACGTCAGGTTAGTACCGCAGTTAATAAGTAGTAGGTGTGTGCTGGCTAGACCTTTGAGCTGCACAGCACACAATATTGGTCACCTAGGAGAGCTTTTGCGTTTTGTAATACGAAAAGGAGAAACAAAAATTAAAAACCTCAATGGTTAAAAAATACACGCTTATATTTGCGTTTGTGGATCGTTTGGACAATTGTTTGCTCTGATAAAAGCATTGAAACGCCCTGTGTGAGGTAGTTGTGGAAGTAACTCTTGCTCTAGTGTTATTATTGGTAAGTGCTGGTAAATATATAACGTAGACTCAGGTGCTAATGTATGTTAGTGGTCCTCCATATAAACTTGACTCAGGTTCTAATGGTTGTAAATATCAGCTAGACTCACGTACTGTGTGTGTGTGTGTGTGGTGGTCTAAAGTGGGCTCAGGAGCTGGAATGGGGATGGTGGTTCATATAACCAAGAATCAGGTGCTTGTGTTTGTGTGTGTGTACTCACCTAGTTATGGTTGCAGGAGTCGAGTCACAGCTCCTGGCCCCTCCTCTTCGCTGGTCGCTACTATGTTAGGAAATACTTCCTAACCCTGTGATTCACATGAGACTTCAACTTCCAACTGTGACCCATTGTTGCTGTGTCCCATCTCTGGAACATACTGTCTCTGTCCACCTTGTCGATTCCTCTTAGTATTTTATATGGCATTATCATATCTTCCCTATCTCTCTTGTTCTCCAGTGTCGTCTGGTCGATTTCCCTTAACCTCTTCTCGTAGGACATACCCCTTATCTCCGGGACTAGTCTTGTTGGAATCCTTTGCACTTTCTCTTAATTTCCTTACGTGCTTGGCTAGGTGTGGTTTCCAAACTGGTGCTGCTTGCTCCAATATAGGCCTAACGTACACGGTGTACATGGGTCCTGAACGATTCCTTATTGAGATGTCGGAATGCTATTCTTAGGTTTGCTAGACGCCCGTATGCTGCAGTAGTTATTTGGTTCATGTGCACCTCAGGAGATGTGCCTGGTGTTATACTCACCCCAAGATCCTTTTCCTTGAGTGTAGTTTGCAGTCTCTGGCCCCCCTAGACTGTACTCTGTCTGCGGTCTTCTTTGTCATTTCCCAATCTTCATGACTTTTCACTTGGTGGGGTTGAACTCCAGGAGCGAGTTTCTGGAGCAGGTCTGTAACCTGTCCAGATCCATTTGTAGTTTTTCCTGGTCCTCGCCCGACTGAATTCTTCTCATCAACTTCACTTCATCTGCAAGCAGGGACACTTCTGAGTCTATTCCTTCCGTCATGTCGTTCACATATATCAGGAACAGCACCGGCCCTAGCATTGACCCCTGTGGAATCCCGCTCGTCCCAGGCGCCCACTCTGACACTTCGTCACGTACCATGTCTTCCCGACAGGTATTCCCTGATCCATTGCAGTGCCTTCCCTGTTATTCCTGCCTGGTCCTCTAGCTTGTGTGTGTGTGTGTGTGTGTGTGTGTGTGTGTGTGTGTGTGTGTGTGTGTGTGTATGTGTGTGTGTTTGTGTGTGTGTTTGTGTGTGGTGGAGGTTACATATAACCAAGGCTCAGGTATCAGGTACTAGTATGTGGGTTGTGGTATACTTCAAATAACCAAGGCTCGGGTAGTAGTATCTCTGGTTTGTGGCGGATGCGTATAACGTACGCTCAGATATACGTATTTACAATGTAATTAAGTATAAGGTGTCTTTACACACTCGAGCTGTACCTTCACAAGAACCTACCATATGAAAGTCAGATACTCTAATACAGAAGGACGCAAAAATTATTATACTAAGTCTCAGTATTATGCATAATCTTAGTATAATTTCTAAAAGTGGGTGCCTCACTCTTGGTTCTTAGTCACATTAACCCACATTATGATGGGTCAAGAGTACCACGTCCGATAAGATGATTTGGTTCGTCAATACAGCTTAAAAATCTCATAGATATGGTTGATTATTAATGCCTTTGGTTTATATTATCCTAGATGTATTTTGAGATTACAACCAGCATTATTTTTCTCTTAGCTTGACTATTCGTCAAAAACTCGCGCTTAATAGAGGAACTTTAGGATATTTCGATCCATCTGGACCATTGTCAGATCACAAATGAGAGAGTAAGAGTCAGGAAAGACTAGAAGACAGAATGGACGAGGGATGAGCATGAGAATAGTAGAGTTAGAGGTAGTATTAATAGTAGAATTAGTGGTGGTGGTAGTAGTAATAGTAGTAATGGTAAAACAAATGGTATAAGTTGTAGAGAGAGTAGTGGTAACGAAAGAATTAATAATAGTGATAGAAGTAGTAGTGCAAAAGAACAAGAGAATAAAATACTGCAGAAGGGCTATGGGCCCTCATGCTGGGGGCAAAACCTCCAAAGGACGAAACCATCAGGAAACAAAACCACCACTTGACAAAATCACCACGGAACAAAACCAAAATAGGACAAAACCATCACAGGATAAAACCACAATGGGACAAAACTCCTACGAAAAAAAAACAGGGACAGAACCCACCAAGGCAGAAGAGAAGAAAAGTAAAGAAAAAGATAATGCAGAAGACAAGTGAAATGGAAGAGGCAGCGGCAAAGAATATGTAAAGTCATGAGTATTCTGAAGATTAGAGTATTTAAACACGTAATGGGAAAAGCAGACATGTACAGAAACAAGCCAGAACTAAGATTCATGTTAGGAAAGTTTTGTATTAGAGCTGCTGCTCCAGGCTAGACGAAGAGTAGATAGTTTTAGCAGAGCTCTACTTAATAAAAATACTGTGATTTCTAACAGGACACTCAAAAACGTTGTTGGTGTCGCCAAGACGGACACAAATACAACTTATGTGTTCTTTAAGTCTGTTAGAAACAAAATGACCAGTTTGAAAAGTATTGTAGGATACAGGAAAAGCAGGAAATGGAGTAGACACCAAAAGTATCACTGACAGGATGGATATGAATGATATAAAACACTAACACGATGGAAAAATAGACACAAATTTAGTATAATGCGATACTTTATTGACTACGTGTCGCCCTGACGGCACTCAGACTCGCCGCCGAAATTATACGCAGAAGAGTCACCACAGCTAATGTTCAACAGAAAATCATGCTCGCTCTGAAACTAAGAAAGACCTGAAATTCAAAATCTTTCATCTGCTCCACCGTCGAGTACAGCCCTGAACTACAGGTATCACGAAACCGAAACAAAAGCTCCACTTCATCGCTAAAAACTACAGACATAATGACACCGACTTTCAAAATGGCTGTCTTCCAGGCATCACTTAAACAGTTATCCCAACACACATCTCCTCAGTCTTCCCTTGACGCTACATCACTGCACTTAAAGCTTTAGCAGAAGACACAAACATCAGTCACCACCGATTTTAAAGATGTTGCAATCTTAATCACTAACGACAACAGGAACAAAATGCTCAGTCTACTAAATGACCCAGACACAAATCTCTCACAACAAATCAAGGGAACAACGTAATCAAAACTTTTCTTCGCAAGACTCTCCTCATTCTGAGGGACTCAGAACAAGGGAAGAAACTTCTGCACACCGTTTCCAGCAACCCCAGACCAGCCAGAATGTATAGCCTGCCAAAAACGCACAAGCCAGAAATTCAACTGAAACCATCTCCTATGGAATAGCTAGTACCCCCACCATCTTTCAGGGATTCTTACTAAACATCTTAGGCAACATCAGTGAAGCACATCTTAAACACACTGGTGATCTCAATCGCATCTACAACATTGTCAGAAGCAAGAAATTAACCTAGACGTGACATCTCTATTTACCGAGGTACCCACAAGGCACTGATCTGCACTGGACAATTGAGGACTCGACCTTCTTCCAGCCAGCGATTTCATGGATCTTGTTGAACTGTATATTGGTTTTACATGTTTATCTTTTGAAAATTATCTGTTTCAGCAAACTTTAGGACTTCCCATGTGTTCCCCCACTTTGTGCTGTACTGGCGAACCAATGCATGGAACATCTAGAAAGACCTGAGCGATTTTCTTCTATTATTCCCTCTGTAGTAACCTATCTCAGTTATGTTGACATTCTCATCATAACTTCCAGACGATTTAACGTTCGTGCTCTCTAACACCAGCTCAACCAGACCGAGCTCTCGATCCACTTTACGCTAGAAGTCGACGACACTCTTCCTTTGATCTTCTCTGCAAAGCTGACCACGTGTTTCGTTGTAAAGTCTACTGGAAACAGACTAACAGAATCTATTCCACTTCTCTCACCACGAATCCAAAGCTAAATCTGTAGAAGTGAATTTCATGAAAGATTGCAAACACCGTATATATGACATCTTCGTTTCACCCAGACAAGATACCACGGAGAGAAGGTATCCAATTTTAAGAGAATGCCTGACAGGAACGCAACAACGAGGTGTCAGAGTGGGGTCAACCCTAGGGTCAGGGGTTTCGAGGGTCAACGCCCCCGCAGCCCGGTCTGTGACCAGGCTTAATGGTGGATCAGGGCGTGATCAACCATGCTGTTTCTGTTGGCCTCACGCAACCCGACGTATACAGAAGCAGCCGATCTACATCAAGCACGCTGCTACCATCATCTCTAGCCTACGCCCTGCAATCAGAAAAAAGGCAATTGCAAAAAAAGTATAACTCCTGCCAACTTAGCGTCATGTAACAAAAAATGCATGCTATCAGCATAAGCTCTAAACACTGGTTTATTTCTTACCTGACCTTCAGGAAGCAAATTGTTAATGTCAGTAATGTAGAATCAGGGCGACACATCCAGACACCTGCAAACATGCATTTCGAACACCAATATGTCAGCAGAATGAAATATTTGAACAATGCTTGTGTTTTATTCCGAAGCTTCCACACACACTTAGTCAACTACAGAGACGCAGGATTCATCATCAGTGAAGACGACACTCAGTATCGCAGAATCGTGGAATCATCACTCATCTCTATATCTAACAATTTCAACCAGAACCTCTCGCTCATCATCGTTATCCTACATAGGTACAAAACTACTTGCCCATGCCGGGCAGGTCCTCCTCAGATCCAACCTCTTCTCAGCGGTCAACTTCAACATTTCTCACCTGACTCTTCACGTCACTATCCTCCCTATATATAGTCATGTACTCTCTGCTCAGGTTCCACTGGTAAGCTAAATGTATTAAATAAAGGATCGCATTATACTGAATTTGGTGTCTATTTCTTTATCAGTGACAGAATGAAAAAATATGGACAAGCCTAGTGTGAAGGTATTATCTGAAGGAAGGCAAGAATGATAGTCAGAAGACGGAGGGTGCTAAGGTTTTGAAGATTAGAAAAGTAGGTAAGACAAGGAATAGGAGATTTTACCTGAGAAGTGTGTCTGGGAGAGCAGCAAGTCGATTTTGCATGAGAGTAAGCAGAGCTTAAGATATCGGAAGGATAGTCAAAGCAAGAGAACGAGCTAGCTCTGAAGATTGGAAATTTCAGAGTCAAGAAATTGAGTGTAACTGATGCGGAAGGCACTTAGGAATAAAGAAACAAGAACACTTTGATTGAGAGACAGAGGATAAGAAAACTAATGAATGTACACTTGCGTAGGCTTGCGGTAGAAGAAAAAAGAAAATCCATTCACACAGCAGTGGACATGAACATTCTTCTTTGAACATGATAGAAAGGGTAGGATTGTTAAGGGCATCAAGGAGAGATTGAAAGAAACTAGTCATGTGCCCATTAGAGCAAAGACATCATTTACATAGTGAACCCATATAGGACATACCGCAATAGTAGAAAGTAGGAATGTTTCGAAATAGTCCATGTAATGGTTAGTAAGGACACGGGAGAGAGGAGAACCCATATTTGTGTCAAACGTTTTAGAACTGAATTTCCCTTGAAAGGAAAGAGTGCTCACACAAGGAGGAAATGCGAAAAAGACATCACTAGGGATTTTCAGATGAAGTAACCCTTTATTGGCCGCCTTCACTCTGAAAACATTGACAGTATCATTAAGAACATAAGAACATAAGAATGGAGGAACACTGCAGAAGGCCTACTGGCCCATACAAGGCAGGTCCTTATCAAAACCACCACTACCTAAGAATTTACTCCTGTACTCACGACACTAATCAAACCCAGCCCCTCCCACTCATATATTTGTCCAATCTCTTTTTAAAGCCACCCAAGGTCCTAGCCTCTATCACAGTACTCGGAAGATTGTTCCACGCATCTACAACTCTGTTCGAAAACCAGTACTTGCCTATGTCCTTTCTAAATCTAAATTTATCCAATTTAAATCCGTTATTTCTCGTTCTTACTTGGTTCGATATCCTCAGTATTTTATTAATATCCCCTTTGTTTATGCCCATCATCCACTTGTACACCTCGATGATATCTCCCCTCATTCTACGTCTCTCCAGAGAGTGGAGATTCAATGCTCTAAGTCTATCTTCATACGGGAGATTTCTTATACTGTAAATCATTTTAGTCATTCTTCTTTGTATGTTCTCCAATGAATCTATATCCATCCTGTAGTAAGGAGACCAAAACTGAGCTGCATAATCCAAATGAGGTCTCACTAGTGATGTATAGAGCTGTAAAATAACTTTTGGACTTCTGTTGCGTATACTTCTTGAAATAAATCCTAGTAATCTGTTAGCCTTATTGCGCACACTTAGGCACTGTTGTCTTGGCTTTAGATTTCTGCTTACCATGACTCCCAAGTCTTTTCACATTCTGTATGATCAAGCTCAACTTCACCTAGTTTATAAATTCGAGGGATATTTTCATTACCAACGACAAGCACCTTACACTTGTCCACATTGAACTTCATCTGCCACTTTTCAGACCAAGACATTAATTTATCCAAATCCTCCTGGAGTTCACTGTTATCCTCCTCAGAATGAATTATACGGCCTATTTTTGTATCATCAGCAAATTTACTCATGTCACTTGCAATTCCTTCATCAAGGTCATTAATGTAAATTATGAACAACAATGGGCCCAAAACTGATCCTTGTGGAACGCCACTAGTGACAAATCCCCATTCAGATTTGACCCCATTAATGGAAACTCTGCTTTCTATTGGTAAGCCATGCCTCTATCCATGCTAGAACTTTACCTCCTATACCATGAGCTGCCACCTTTCTTAAGAGTCTCTTGTGAGGTACTCTATCGAAGGCCTTACTGAAATCAAGTAAACTATATCATATTCTTTATCACTGTCTACTGCCTCAAATGTTTTATTGAAAAACGTCAGTAAATTTGTCAGGCAGGAACGACCTCTCGTAAACCCATGCTGAGATTCATTAATCAAATTATGTTCTTCAAGGTGACTTCTGATAATATCAGCTATAATTGATTCTAATAATTTGCCTACTATAGACGTGAGGCTTATTGGACGGTAATTTGATGGAATGGACTTATCCCCTGATTTGAATATAGGAACTACATTAGCTATCTTCCACATCTCTGGCACAACACCAGTTAGGATGGACGTATTAAACACATTCGTTAATGGCTGACTAAGTTCCATTTTGCATTCTTTAAGTACCCTGGAAAACAACTCGTCGGGTCCAGGGGACTTATTTTGCTTCAGTTTATCTATTTGTTTGATAACCATATCCCTCGTGACAGTAATATTAGTGAAGAGATAGGGAGACAAAGTGAAGGCCTAGCATCTTGCAGCACAGATGTGGCCTAACTCGTTCGAGGAAGTCTTGTGAGTGACTGAGATGAGCAGGAGAAAAGGCCAAGGAAAACAGTGAGTCTTCGCCAGCCAGGAAACAAGAGGTTAAGAAACAGAACCTCTAGAGAATATGATGGGAGGCAGATTCGACTTTTCCGAGGTAATCCTCATGTTTAAGGATAACCACCAACTTGCCTTTGTGAGAAGGAAATCTAAGAGAAGTGAGAGCAAATTGATAACGAGAAAGTGTTGATTCTTAGAAAACTGGCAAATAAAATTCGTGCGGAAAGCACCACGAATAGATCTGCCAGGGATACTCTGAGAGTGAAATTGGGAAAATGAATCAAAGGAGACATCAAGATATTGGGAAAGTGTGACAGAGGAAAGATTAACAACACAGTGAGAGAGTATTTGGACAGGGACTGTTACAGATAAGCCGTGTAGGTACTCTGTAAGGCAGTAAAATGTAGATCCGAAATTAAGGTGAGAATTGTCGTGAGCAATGGTTGTGTAAAGACTGCAAAGATCATTTGGCAGAGAGAACGATGACTTGGTCGCTGTTCATACTTCTTCCTATCACTGATGCGTCTGGTGTTTACGTCATTTCTTACTCTTCCTGTCATATTCATTGGCTGCTCTCGTTCTGACAGATTTAAAGAGCACAAAATATGTGTTCGTCTTGGTGACACCAACAATTATCTTTTCCGTCATGTCATAAATCACAGTCATACAATTGAGTAGTCCCCAGCTAAAAGTATCTTGTTGATGTTGCTCTTATACATAACTTTCCTAAAATAAATCTTAGTTTCTGTAGATGCTCGAAGCTTCAGATCATCCATCACTTGACTTAACCTTTGTCTCCTAATATCCTTCCATTTATGTCTTTTGCATTATATATTTTTTTTGACTTTCATGTATTTTGCCTTGATGGGTTCCTTCCCTGGGTGCGTGTCAATGTTTTTTTTTTTTTGTCTCTTGTTGTTTTTGTTCTTAGTCAGTGGGCCAGTAGACGTCCTTCATTGCTTCTTTTTTTCTCTTTGTTTCTTTACAGTACCATTTTTGCCACTATTACTTTACTACTATTACTTCAACCATTTGTTTTACCACTACTACTACTACCACCTCATTATTGCTACCACTGCTGTGCTATTGCTTCTACTACTACTACTATAACTACCACTAATATTTCTCTTATCACTATTACTTCTGCTCCAGTGTTTCTGCCTCCACACATTCTGTTCGTCGGTCTTGTCTGCCTCTTTCTTTCTCATTTGTTATCTGACTATGGTTCAGGACTGACTGAAACGGCGTCCTAACGTTCTCAGGTGCCGGTTGTTAGGGATTTTTCCATCCATGGAATTGTCTTAATTCGTCATAACTTTGCTATTATATTTCAAGAATTCATTCGAATATAACAAATTTCTCAGTTTTTAAGCAATCTGTAGTGTATTTGACTTCTAGAAAGTCCTCATGCTAAATTTGTGCTGTTGTAATCTTAATTTCTGCAGTCATTGTAACCAGTTGCTTTTTTGTAATGATCTCTTATGGGTATGTCTATCAGCATTTTCTTTAGAAATCGTTATCAAAGGTTTATTTATGGCAACTAGATTTTTAATAAGAATAAAAACCACAATTAAAAAAATGGTACGCCAATAAAAAAACCGCTTTCCCTGGTCTTTACAAGATTACACACGGAGTTATTTTAACCCAAACTTTTAAATAGAATTCATTTTGTTAATTCTAAAAGATATACTCGTAGATATGTGATTATTGCCTAAAATTAGAGACTTGAAAACATTGTACTTGAATTATAAAGACTTGCTTCATCCATTTAATTTTCTGAAGAGTTAGATTATTGAATTTAATTTTTAAATGTTACCAAGAAATCAAAGGATAAACAAAGCTTTACAGTGTTGCCATGTACACCTTCATCTATCACATTATGATAGAGTTAAATATCAGTGTTCTCCAGAGTCAATAGACAGAAATATGAAAGAAATATGCAACTTCATTTAACTTAAGATACCAAAGTAAAGCTTTAGGTATACAACTTTCAAAATTGCAAGGGACACTTCTTGCAATACTTGTATAACGAATCATTCTTTACTAAAAATGTATTGATACTGTTGTATTGTGTTACATTCCAGGAAATTCCTACGCTAACACAAAGTTTTAAATCTAGATGTAATGTGAACAATTTTAATAAAGAATTCCCTAATAAATGCTGATCGGTGTGTATTCGAGGTCATACGTATAAAAATGGCAACTTTTATGCAAAGTAAACTAAAATATAACAAAAAAAAATTAATTAAAATTAAAACAACACAAACACGGCATTAGAATTTACAAGAATAGTGTTATATTTATTCCAGTAAAATTATTTTAATTACCGTTTTGATTGCACCAAAAATGAGAAAGTTGATTCATGCAAATTAATGATTAACGACATATAACAACGTCGACTTGTATTGAAACTACCACCGAGTGCAATCAGAACAATAACCGATAATTTTATGAACTATTTATTTTAAATATAGTAAAACAAATTACTAACTTTTTCTTGACATGTCACTCTGGACCTGACATTGTCTGAGTAGACAACAATAGTATGAAAGCCACACCTCATAAAGCTTGTAAAGCTGCCACACCTCATAAAGCTTGTAAAGAAGCTGGAAAATGGACAGAGGCTCACAACGAGACTTGTCCCGTATTTATGACATGAGCTGTAAGGTGAGATTAAATGATCTTGTTGACCAAGGACAGAGAGACCGGGGGTGACATGATAACGTGCAAAATATTGGACGGACATGAATAGACTGAGAGTCGACAATCAGGCACAGGAGGACACAGATGCATGTTACAAGCACGATCTCAGCGGTGTTAGAAAATACCCCCTTTAGCGGCGGAGCTATTATAGAGGTTGTTTCAACTTCTCTAATTTTCTTCAGCACCAAAAGCCTTCCATAATTTTTTCAGCACCCCAAAGTCCCCAATAATTTCATTTAGCACTGAAAGTCCGGCATAATTTCCTTCAGTTCTGTGTGATTTATTTACATACTTTCGGTATACTCTGCCATAATATTACGCTTCTGACTATTAGACACTAGACTGTCCTCTTATGATATTGCTTGTTATGCTGTCAGTTTAAACTAAATATCAATTTCTGGAACCCTACTAGACATCATGAAAACTTAAAATATACGCAGGTTGACAGAAACAATGGGCCTATACAGTTTTAGTAACATGTCATAATCTTACAATGCCCACAATCAGTTCCCTCACCTCCACCTGGCTTCTGTTGGGGATTTAATTACGTCAGTCGTATCTGAACTTCAGGAAAAACGCCGTGAAAATTCCTAGCAGGGTTATCTAGCAGGGTGCACGCCACTTGTGTGAAGCGGCTGGCATTGATGTGAAGCAAGAAAAAGGGCGACAACGCTCTCAGTGACGTCATTTACAAGAGCTTGTTGTTGATTATCAACTTGGATATCTTCAGAAATGTCTACTTTTCATGAGATCTATACAAATGCTTGATTTCCTGTCATATACAGGATATTACACGAATTAAACAGGCGATTTTCAAATAACTCTTGTAGCATATTGAAGGGTTCGTCAGCACCGAATTCTCAAGATGATTCATTTCCAGAAATGACATTTAACTGTAGTGTCAAACTGAACGCTTTAAATATTGTGCTTCATAAAGTAGAAAAATCATCTTGAGAGGGAAAAAAAGCAGGATCATACTGTGACAACTCCACTTGCATGTGCTAATACACTCCGACCATAATATATTTTTATAGATCTGATTAAACGTATGTGAATCTATGTGACTTCGGCAGTTAATTTTGCAGCATGTGAATGTACTTTTTTTCCTGATGACTAAAGCTTGCTTGAGGAACAGCAGTACTGACAGCAGAACAAGTGATACTTTCAGCTGTATCCACAAATTCAAAAAGAACCAAGAATAAACGTTGAAGGTATCATTGATACATTTTTTTCCAAATCATAACAACAGACGCATCAAACCATTACAACTTGTCAGTTACCCTGAGCCTCTCGTTTGAGATTAGAATAAATATTTTATGTTCTTTCTCTATACCCACCCATACCAGTTTAACGCTTAATTTGATTATATTACTATCTTCCTTCAGTTCAGTTCAGTTCAGTTCAGACTCTCAGTTAAGGACCCACTAGGGGCGAGGGGGAAGTGGGGACAGAAGAAGAATAGCCGGTGAGAGGAAGAGCTGTAGTAGAAGAGAAAGAGTCAGGACTAAACCCAACAGTCTAACTACTTATTACTATCTTCCTGAATATCATTACATTAATATGACCATTATTTTGATGGAAAGTTGTATATCAGTGTAATGTTATGTAATTATTGTTCATATTCTTCGATCTGAACATTTGTTTTATTTCATATATAGTGTCAATAAAATGAAATTTAGAAAACATTGTTATTTTAAATGATATGCAATATATTATCTAAATAAAACGACGTGCTTGCTCTACAAAGTCCGCCTGGCCCCCCATTCAAGCAGTTACCCTCCCCTAAGCTCCTAATGAAAAAAAAAAAATCTTGCGCAGCCTCCTGCATTTATATGTAAGCAAGCTGAGGCTCACTGAGTGTCGATTCTGTCGCCCAAGTGGCGTTCAGATCATTCGTGTCTTGACTATAGTAATCCTAGTATAGTTCAGATCATTCGTGTCTTGATCATAGTAATCCTAGTAAAGTTCACATCATTCGTGTCTGGATAAGCGTAATCCTCGTAGTAGAGTTCGGATCATTCGTGTCTTGATCAGAGCAGCCCTCCTAATAGAATTCAGATCATTCGTGTATGATAAAAGTAACCCTTCGTGTCTCGATCATAGTAATCCTAGTACAGTTCACATAATTCGACCAGCAA
>WNWK01003099.1:55000-135000 GCA_009830355.1 Cherax destructor | reverse complement strand
GAAGAATGTGCAATAAAACTATAGTTTTTCTGGTTATTAGCAGCGAAGTTTTCAACATCTTTTCAGTATAAAAAAAATGCCTAGATGCCTTAAGAGTCACATCTGTATGTGCATAACTGACACACACGCACACGCTCGCACGCACGTGCATATTTGTGATGTATAACGCATCAAATTCGCATCTGTAAATTTTTGAGTGCAAGTCAAATGTGTAAAGATTCTATTCTGTGAAAAAACTTTTTTCGGAAGATCATCTTAAGTTTACCGGACGATGATCCCGGTTCCCCCACGCAGCTCCAGGTTGTTGTTCTGATCGAACAAGTTGTTGGTGCTAGCCGTAAGCAGTACAATTTTTGCACCACAACGAGGCTGATCAGGAACTGATCAAGTTGCCTCTGTTGATAATTCCCCATGTGTATGAAGTGGTAGTAGGTTGGTAGACAGCAACCACCCAGGGAGGTACTGCTGTATTACCAAGTGAGTGTGGAACAGAAACCTGTAACTGTTTTACATGATGGTAGGATTGCTGGTGTCTTTTTTATGTCTCATAAACACGCTGGGAAACGGGTATATCTATGCAGAAAAGTTAGAAGTTAATATGCTTGTTTTAAAGCCTATGCTTGTCACTGAAGATGCAGTTTACCCCAACACTAACATAATAATTTAGTCACTTTAACGTTGGTTAAAGCAAATTCCAGGGTAAATATACATTGACACTTATACATGTCAATATGTACATTGTCCAGCGAGGTTCTTCTAGGTGTCTCTTTTGGGACGTATACGATTTCTGTCTAATGTAAATGATTAATTGCTTATTAATTTTTAAATAGGTGTACAAGTAAGCCTGTGGAAGGCCTCGGTCAGATAACCACAAGCTGCAGTGGTGGGTCGTCTTATGACTAAGAAACGCGTAAGGGAACGCTTGTCCTGTTTCCTGAAAAATCTTAACTAACTTAACACAGAATCTTATTTGTGAATAACTGCAGACAATGCAGAGGTGGGGTGGGGTTAGAACCCATGGGTTCTAACCCCACTCATTCCGTGGTTTGTTGGCAATCATGTTTTTACGATTTCGTGAGTTAATGGGAATATTCACACGAATGATGACTGCTTCAACTTGACTTGCGATAGGAATGACTGGAAAAGTGACCATAGGAATTCATCCCTGGCTAATGTAATGACACTTTTGTGAGGAAGTAAAGAGGCAGACAACTGCAATCACATGGGAGGGGTTGAACTCGGAAAATCAAGGAGACACAGACAAGGTGGATAAAGACAGACTGCAGCACAGGTTGAACCAGAACAAGTATAAATAGATGGAAATCGAACACTCAAAAAATCTTAAACTAACATTGGGGATTTTTGTTTAACAGCATTATAGTAATAGAGAAATGAAACTAAATAATTTAGTGAACTAAGGACTGAACTGACCATATTGACTTAGCCTTAGTTAAAAGGATCAATCTAGCAACCTAGCATCTGCAAGTCCAGCACCATACTGGCTAGGTCACAGTCGTGCAGACTTACCCGGTTATCACGACACAAGTACTTTCTATAGCGTGATGCAACTGTAAACAAGATATCAACTTTAAAATGCAGTCACAACAATCAGGAAAATGATAAATAAAGTATACAGCAAACACCATATCTTCCCACCACCAAACTTGTATATAAAGGAAATGTAAGTGAATAAATATTTACATTATATACAGTTGTTATAATCATTATAAATACCGGTGTTCCAAAGTATCGGTATCGCTTGGTATATGCTATTTTTATGGTATCGCTATCGGTGAAAAAGTTGCTATTACCAACAAATGTGCTTTAAAAATAATGAAATTAACACTCTACCTCGCAATTGCGAGGATTACATACACTCTACATACCAGCTTCCAAAATTAATTGCATTGCACGGGATAATTGTGCCAATGTTGTCAAAGGAAGGGACACGACACGACAGTCTGTCATGCTTTCTACGTTCACTTCAACTGGTTATCAATGATTGTCCCAGGTGGGTTTAGCGTTTAGTTCTGATTATAATAATAATTATATCAATGATTGTTTACTGGAACATAAAAATAAACGATATTGCTAGCTGCAGGCAAATAGTGGGCCACTTCACTTTCCTGTAGCCTGCAGTAACCTAGAGCCTCTTCTAGCACTAAATAAACTACCAGAGCACAAACTCGTATTGCTGCTGCTGCGGCGGTTGCGGCTGCTGCTGCTGCTGCTGCTGCTGCTGCTGCTGCTGCTGCTGCTGCTGCTGCGTGCTGCTGCTGCTGCTGCGCGCTGGCGTGCCGCTGCCGCTGCTGCTGCTGCTGCTGCTGCTGCTGCTGCTGCTGCTGCGTTGCTGCTGCTGTGCTGCTGCTGCTGCTGCTGCTGCCTGCTGCTGCTGCTGCTGCTGCTCGCTGCTGCTGCTGCTGCTGCTGCTGCTGCCTGCTGCTGCTCGTCTGCTGCTGCTGCTGCTGCTGTGCTGCTGCTGCTGCTGCTGCTGCTGCCGCTGCTGCTGCTGCTGCTGCTGCTGCTGCTGCTGCTGCTGCTTGCTGCTTTCCCGCTGCTGCTGCTGCTGCTGCTGCTGCTGCTTGCGCTTGCTGCTGCTGCTGCTGCTGCTGCTGCTGCTGCCGCCGTTGCCCTGCTGCTGCTGCTGCTGCGCTGCTGCTGCTGCTCCGCTGCTGCCGCTGCTGCTGCGCTCGCTGCTGCTGCTGCTGCTGCTGCTGCGTGCTCGCTGCCTGCTGCTGCCGCTGCGCTCGCTGCTGTGCTGCTGCTGCTGCCGCGCTGCTGCTGCCGCTGCGTGCCTGCTGCTGCTGCTGCGTGCTGCTGCTGCTGCTGCTGCTGCTGCTGCTGCTGCTGCTGCTGCTGCTGCTGCTGCTGCTGCTGCTGCTGCTGCTGCTGCTGCTGCGCTGCTGCTGCTGCTGCTGCTGCTGCTCGCTGCTGCTGCTGCTGCTGCTGCTGCTGCTGCTGCTGCTCGCTGCTGCTGCTGCTGCTTGCTGCTTGCTGCTTGCTGCTGCTGCTTGCTGCTGCTGCTGCTGCTGTTGCTGCTGCTGCTGCTGCTGTTGCTGCTGCTGCTGCCTGCTGCTGCTGCTGCTGCTGGCTGCTGCTGCTGCTCTGCTGCTGCTGCTGCTGCTGCTGCTGCTGCTGCTGCTGCTTGCTGCTGCTGCTGTTGCTGCTGCTGCTGCTGCTGCTGCGCTGCTGCTGCGCTGTTGCTGCTGCTGCTGCTGCTGCTGCTGCTGCTGCTGCTGCTGCTGCTGCTGCTGCTCGCTGCTGCTGCTGCTGCTGTGCGCTTTGCTGCTGCGTGCGTGCCTGCTGCTGCTGCTGCTGCTGCTGCTGCTGCTGCTGCGTGCTGCTGCTGCTGCTGCTGCTGCTTGCTGCTGCTGCTGCTGCTGCTGCTGCTGCTGCTCGCTGCTGCGTGCTGCTGCCGCTGCTGTGCTGCTGCTGCTGCTGCTGCCGCTGCTGCTGCTGCGCTGCTGCTGCTGCCGCTGCTGCTGCTGCTGCTGCCGCTGCGCTGCTGCTGCTGTGCGCTCGCTGCTGCTGCTGCTGCCGCTGCTGCTGCTGCCTGCTGCGCTGCTGCGCTGCCGCTGCTGCTGCTTGCCGCGTGCTGCGCTGCTGCTGCTGCTGCTGCTGCTGTGCCGGGCTGCTGCTGCTGCTGGTGGTGGTGGGGTGGTGGTGGCATGTTTGTGCGGGATGAATGATAACTGGAAATTCGTCAAACATTTTCGTAAATTATTTTGTCTTAATCAGATTGCTAAATATTTAGATTCAGAACTTTTTTTTTTTTTTCAATTTGTAAGCCACACGGGGCTGATGGTAATTAATAACGAGTAACGACATTAGCATCTCAGAGGATTTGAGTTAAGTAATATTTAATCTCCTTTGGATTTTAATACTTATTTAGCAATGAACATTCCATTATATAATGAATATAGTTTTAATTTTAAAAATATAATTGAGAACGTTTCGGTACCGGTAAAAAACCTGACAACGTCCCTTACCTAACTTGAAGTTTGAAAAGTGTGTGTGTGTGTGTGTGAGAGAGAGAGAGAGACAGAGAGAGAGAGAAAGAGTGAGAATTCTCACTGCTACAGTTTTAATCACCCATATAGGGGATAGATACTGCTATGGCTTTAACCAGCTCATGACTCGCGCGGTTCTGAGGGTTTGGGGTTGCCGCCCCTGCATGGGAGGTCGGCCTCCGGAACAAGCAGAACCTCCAGCCCAGCTGACAGTTATTTCCACTCCAAAGGTGCATTTTTTAATAGACACTAAACTACAGATTCTTAAAACAGGTTTTTAATTCCATGTCGGAATGAGGTTATGCGTGATGCAAGTCGAATTCAATAATATTTGCACTCGATTCTTAACACACCAACAGCGGCCATCCATATGCTAGTCCAAGACTATATCGACTAAGCCACAGTCTTGAAGATCGAATCGGTGACTATGAATATGTTTGTTCACTACAATGCATATTAAGTCACAGTTCTGCTGACTAAATGGAGATCATGCGCATGCTAGTCGACGACCTTACCTACATAGCTACAGTCCTTGGGACTGATCCTACTACTATGTATGTGCTAGTCAGCAAAGAAGCCACAGTCCTGGGGTCATAAGCGGCTACCCAGCATGTATTAGTCTACGACCTTTCTGACTTAACTACTGTCCCGAGGAGAGACTCAGCCACTATTCATAGGCAAGTCCAGTGGCTCCCTTTTTTTTGTGTCTTGCCTCACCTCGACACCTCAAAAAACATCTGATGTTCCCCCAGATATGAAAATAAATTTGGGTGTTGAATCAGACACTTCTAAGTCTAAGAAATATATTTTTATTCCCGGACATTTCATCTGATAGAAACTGTAAAATAGCATCATTGAAGTCACTCTTTCAAGACTAACATTCATTCGTAGAGACCCACACAATATGGCTGCCCAAAAGAGTTGCCAATTAGTATTGTTTAGACTCCGTTTAGCAAAATGTAAAAAATATAATTCTGGAAGCAATTTATAGAATTATTATGTACAAATGTTGCGAATAAATATAATTATATGTAATTTAAATTTTAAAATCTATTTCTTTATAAAAATATTATGAATACTATTTTCTTGCAACATTTTCAAATTGCCCACCAAACATTGAAGTTGATCCCCTGTGGGATGTACCCCCCCCCCACCTTTGGGAATCACTAGGCTAGTCACTTGTCCACAGTATTCCTTGCACAAATTGTTACGTTCAAGATACTATTAACTAAATTCTCATTTCAAAACACAGAGATTAATGCAGTGTTAATCTCAGTATTCATATTCATCGAGTTCCTTGATGCTGGTGAAAGGCTCCGGATCAATGAAATTGGAGATACAATCCTTCCCCTTGGATCAATCCCGATTACTTTTCATTCACCAAATGCTGTATGGCGCCAAGGAGATCTGTTTATACTTGAATCAAATAATAATAATAATTATAAATCTAGATAGCACATCTAGCCAGTGACCAAAGCAAGTATAGACAGTATTTAAGGCAAGTCAAAACAAGCCCAACTGCTCATAACTGACAAACAAGGTTGTTTGATGTAAAATTATGTAAAATAAATGCATGCAAATCAAAACGCACACGTCATCTCTCACAAATCCATACTAAATAAACGAATACATATCCATACATACAATGGAATGTGCAGAAATCTAGATTCCGAAATCAATACACTCATGCACATATCAGATGTCCTCCTACACACCTGAATTTCACTCTATCTTCGCCGAATTAGGAAGCACATTTTTTGAACGTTTGAAGTTTTGGAAGTTATCTAAGCCATTCCAGAATGTTGGGAATGGGTACTGCAACTTTGGTGATAGGGCAGTTGTACCTGCTAATTGTTCCTTGCAGTTTTGGCCTAGTTACTGTACACCAGCGTTGAAAATTTGATGCCGATTGGATAAGGCGTTCTTACGTTTGGAGGGAAATAAATATTAAAAGTAGAGAAAGGAAAAAATAATGAACAAAACGGTAAAATATATTTATTCACTTAAAGGTTGTCCTTCGGGATACCCAATTATGTCCCAGAGAGGGAGGAAAATAAAGTTAACATTTGGATAATTCAGCTCACAAAGGCGTAAATGAAAAGCGAAGCATTTGCATATCACTGGTGTTGAACGACAAGTAATCGAGAGCTGGACGAGGAGAGTAGCGAGGGAGTGAGGAGGGAAGAATGTGAAAGAGATACAAAGAAGCGAGGGATGAAGGGGAGGGTAAAGAAGGAATAGAGTTGAGTTAGAAGATGAGGGGGGGAAAGAGGGAGAAAGAAAGGAGTGAGAAGGGAAAGGAATAGGGATATTTAGTGCAAGTGGTGGCGAAAGAGGGAGGAGGGAAAAGGGAAGCCGAGGGAAAAGGGGGTGAGGGAAAAGTGATTGAGAATTGGTGGGAGAAAACTTGAAAGGAAGGCAAAGGAAGGGAAGATGCAGGGGTGGTGATAGACAAGGTAGGCAGGGCAGGTCAGCGAACCTTGACAGAAGGTGTCCCACTCTGGTATTACCATCCAGCAAGAATTATTCTTTACTTTTTTTTTTAACGTTGTTTCTCTGTGCTTCTGGTGTTTCTTGTGCTGACGTTTGTCTCGGGTCCTGACGTTTGTGTCTGGTATTAATATTTGCTTGTGATTCTGACGATTTTCTGTTGTGTTGACATTTTCCTGGAGATAAAACGTTTGTCTTTGGGACTGAAATTTGCAGTTCTGACGCTTATCTGTGATGCTGTTTATCTGTGATGCTGTTTATCTGTGGAAGAGACGTTTGTCTGTGGTGCTAACGTTAATCTTTCGTGTTAACGTTTCATTGTTTTACTAATGTTTGTATGTAGTATTATTACTTTGTGTGGTGCTAATGTTTAATGTGGTTCTGACATTTTTCTACGGTAGTAACGTTTGTTGTTGTTGTGACGTTTGTGGCAATACCGTTTCTCTGTAATAACGTTTTTCTATGATAATCCCGCTAATTACCTCACACTCCTCCCTCCAAGTCTGTTGCTTCATCCTCCAAGACTTCACACTCTAGCTTCCCGGATTTACATTCCACACTCCATGACTTCACATCCCATCCTCCTAGACCTCACACATCCATCTCCAAGACCTCTCACTCCACCCTCTGAGGCAATGGTTCTTAACGATATTATTCCCGAAGGGTAATTCAGCCTGTTTCTGGGGGCAATAAGCTGCAGCTACATGACAACAAACCTCTTCGAATGTCTTGTTCATTATTTATTTAACTTTGGTGATTGTTTTTACCAAAACCCAAACGCGCACAAAATGTCATTACGTTTCATTTTTATGTTCATCAATCCATTCACAGTATGTAAGGTATTTGTATTCATCAGCTCTACAAAGAAATTGAGGAGGAGGTAAAAGACGCCTCATGAATTAATGATGAATGAGACATAGTGAGAAGCTTTAATTTGCAACAAAGTAATATCAGGCCTGCCTCTGTGGAGACATTCTCACTCCTTTTATAGATAACCCTCTCATAAACCTACTTGCAACCCCAGGGAGGGCTAAGTTTGATTTTTACTTTGGCAGTGTAATGTATTCTTAATAGAATTCGTTTAATTTTTAGCTTAAAAAGCGTACTTAAGATAAATTATTCTCTCATTTGAGTTTAGATATAAAAATTGGTGTTCTGATTTTCTCTTTCGAGAAAGTATATTTAATTATATAACAGCATAATGAATGAAAACTACAGGTCTAAAAGAATATTTTCATGAATTTTTATATTTTGTAAATACTAGTAGATTCTCGTCTTAAGCCCCAGATCAGTGAATCATGGCTTCAAGATAGAAACTAGCATTCAAAGAAGCGTGTTTACAATAGGGCTTTACTAGCATTGTTCACTGGTAAACTGAAAAGCCTTAGTGCAGTCTTTGCATTATAGTTCTTGGCGCAGAAAGCATGAAACCCAGTAAAATGAAAATAAAGGCCATTCAGAGTTCTCATTAAAAAACAATGAATTCGTTTAAAGAAGAAATACGATGTGAAATCTTCGCACGAGGATTCATTTGGTAACATTGATCATATAAAGCTACTCACGATGCCTCCTATCGCATTGTAATAAGCATTCAGAGAGAACCTCATCAAACCCTTTTTATCAGAAGTAGTGATGTTTTTAATTGGGCAGCAAGACTGAGAAAGATGAACCCTGTATCACTTTCAAACACCATATGATTGACACGAACGAGGTTAATTTTTGACCATGTAGTTGCAGAAATGAAAACGCATATCAATTTCGCGCTTTAGTTTGATGAATCGACAGAAGTTGTATCTTGTGTATAATTATTTGTGTATGATGAGTACATAAAATATGACGACCAAAACACTGGGAATTTTTTTAAGAACAAGCCGTGTTACTTTAAATTCATTCAGAAGAAGCAAGAGAAACACCGAGAGATCGTTCCCAGGACGCAACTCAAGAAGAGTCACAGCACTATAACTCCTGTCGTCATCGCGAAGGAGAAACATCTATATTAACTGCACGTATTCTGAGAAAAAGAAAAAGAAAAAATTTCTGTGAATGGGGAATATTTGTATTCTGAATCACTGACTGCCGTGGCCCACAGGGATGTATTCAAGACCTTGCAGAATCGTATCTCCAACATGGATCTGGAGTGAGCGAAGTTAGTTGGCATACAGCGAAGGGGCGCTGTCTATGATTTATATTCGTTTCCCCTCCCTACCTCCGTTTCGCCGTCCCATACCACAGTCACCCAGTTCGTAATTCATCAGTTTGCTGTGTTTGCAAAGACACTTTTATACCCCCTAGATCTTATTACTGTGTGCTCTGAGGTTGTTAAAATTATTTATCATTTCCGAGGTCAGCAACAGAGTTCCAGATTTTCGAAGAATTGTGTGAGGAGGTTTGAGCTAAATTCAGTATAGAGAGGCTTGCTTGTAGTCACTGGGTAAAGTCTAACACTGAGCGTGGAAACTGAGAAAAGTCGCCTTGTTCTTGGAATGAGGGACAACTTCAGGAGAGCAAGAATTTCACCTGAATATAATGAATCATTCATATCCCATGAGGCTGGCGTTTCCACAATGATAGGTTTTAAAAATAAGGCTGGAAACAAAGTGAATTTTACCCATCTCTAAACTGATCATAAAGCCAACTCCAGTACCACACTAATAAACTTATTTTTAACGATGACCAATCCTGTGATTAATTTTCTAAATGTATGATGTATCTACTCTTAATCTAAAAGCAGGACTTGTGATACGAGGGCATAAGATTTTTTAGTCAATGATTCGAAATATTTTTTGCCAATTAGTATAATAAAAATATTTTGATAATCTTTCGTGATTTTCCTTTTCCCCATATTCGTTATTTAAAACAGGAAGGAGGTAACTAAAATTTTACTTGCTAGTTCAAGAAAAAAATGACAAAAAACATAAAGAACTAGTCTTTAAGACTAGCAACCCCATCTTCCACCGCTGGCTACTGAATCTGCCAACGCTACTGTAACTTCTAAGAGTACTGTATCCTCCAAGGCATCACTGTCCATACTCCAAGACCCAATATTGTATTCTCCAAGGCTTGTCACTCTACCCTCCAAGACCCCACACTCTACCCTCCAAAACCCCACACTCCACCCTCCAAAACCCCACACTCCACCCTTCAAGACTCTACCCTACAAAACCCACCACTTTACCCCTCAAGACTCCACACTCCAGCATCCAAGTCCTCTCGCTACTCCCTCCTCCCGTTAAGAGGCCCGCCCCTCCACCATGAACTCAAACAGATTAAAGAAGGGTGGGGTGGGTGGTATTTGGGGTGGTGTGGTGTTGGTGGTGGGGGTGGGGAAAGATTGCTATTAGGGAAGGCTGTATAAAAAGTGAACTACAGATTGGCAAAAGTTTAAGGAGTCCGGAATAGATTTTGGTTTAGGAAATGAAGGGTGGTTCCGCTGGTGACGACTCCACTGCCCACCACTCGCTCTTATTCATCACTCACTCACTCTTATTCACCACCCATTGACTTTTATTCATCACTCACTGATTATTATTCATCATCCATTGACTTTTATTCATCACTCACTGACTTTTATTCATTACCAACTGACTTATTCATTACCCACTGACTTATTCATTACCCACTGACTTATTCATTACCCACTGACTTATTCATTACCCACTGACTTATTCATTACCCACTGACTTATTCATTACCCACTGACTTATTCATTACCCACTGACTTATTCATTACCCACTGACTTATTCATTACCTACTGACTTTAATTCATCACTCACTGACTTCTATTTATCAAGGTTACGAGAGTTCAATTTTTCTCTAGGTTAATAATTTAGCAGGGAATAATTATTACTAAGGTTTAATTTTATCAAAATTAAAATTTGTTCAATTATTTTTTTCCCAAACTTTAGATTTTACAAAAGTTTAACTTTTTTACTTAACTTTAATACTTACTAAGTTTTCATTTTCATTAAAGTTGCACATTTAACCACGGTCTAATTTTTATATCACCAGCTGATTTATCTTTTCTATGTAAGGAATACTGGGAAGCCAAAATGGCGTTTTTAAAATGTTAAGTCTACATCTACAAGGACTGTCATGAGAGTCTTACATCTGTTTCTGATTTAACTTTCTTGTGTAGGAGCAGATAATTCTCGCACAATAATGAATAAACGTTCAGATTTATTTTTATTTGTATTTTATGTCTACATCGTTTTAGACCTACCAACTAGTTTTTTCTTAAAAAAATTTGTTTAAATTTTATTTTTTATTGGTTTATTTTTCTAACCTAATTTAAAAAAAAAGCATTTAGAAATTGACTTTCAAGATGAAGATACGTTGAAGGTGAAAGGAGGACATTTTCGTCAATCATTTCCTCTTTAAGGGGGGCTTCTTGTCGTGGTAAAGAGGCTATCGGTCTGAGGAATTGGACCTCTTGGTCTTCTTCCTCAGACCGAACCTAATTACCCCCCAATCCCCCCTTCCCTTTCCCATCTTCCCCAT
Source organism: Cherax destructor (assembly GCA_009830355.1). Taxonomy (NCBI): domain Eukaryota; kingdom Metazoa; phylum Arthropoda; class Malacostraca; order Decapoda; family Parastacidae; genus Cherax; species Cherax destructor. The sequence continues at coordinate 124,002 of WNWK01003099.1, read as the reverse complement.
CCTCTTTTCCCTTTCCTTCTCCTCCTCCTCATCCCTTCTTTATTTCCTTCCCATTTTTCTCCTGAGAGCTTCCCTCCACAGGCATTCTAGTTCCTAGGTAGGGGGAAGGGTACCGTGGTCCATTCCTATTCCGTTGAGGTTCTTGGCGGTGGTGTAGTTTGCCGTGGAATCTGGATCGCCTGGGGATATCCCGATCCCTCTCCGGTCTACCGGAGGGGGGGGGGAAGAGTGGCCTTGGGTATCTTTCGGGCGACGGGTGTATCTCTGGAGGCCACCTTTCGGATTCCAGGGGTGGTGGCCGAAGGCGGTATGCTTTGTGGCGGATATCCGGCCGCCCTCTCTTTAGTCCGTCGAAGTGGCTCGGTGGATGTGAGGTTGCTATCCCGGATTGCTGGTTTACTGGCATGAAGGGTAGGGTATAACACGGGTTCCATGCAGCATCTGCACTACTTGCGGTGTTGAGGTTCTCTTGGGCGCGGAGGGGGATTTACGCCCCTTTCATTCCTCCTAGGAGCTATTCCTCCACGTTCCCCCCTTTTTTTTATATTTTTTTCTTAAACACAAAAAGAAAGAAGTAACCTAACCATGGATGCCCTAATCTGTGAACCTACCCCCGGGCCCCTTGATACCGCACCTAGTTCTGACCATACCTCGTTAATGGACAACTCTTCGGACAACCTTAATACCCCTGTACCTCTTGCTAGGGCCGGTTCGTCACCTGCTTCAGGTACTGGGGATCCGACTGGCCCTTTCGATACGTCTGACCTTTGCTATTCTCTGACCTTGATTCCGGCTTCTCCCTTAACGGTGCAGCAATTTTCGAATTCCCCGCCTGTCACACGTCGGACTACCCCTGGTCCCACGCACAAACGACCACGATCCTTACATGACGATTCGACACTTCCTTCTCGTTCATCTCAGAAACGACCAGCTCGTCATGCACTCCCCTTAAACTCTTTGTTTCACACTACTCAATGGACAAAGTTTTTTACTCTGCGAACGACTTCTCCTATACCTATCTTTCAGACCATAGTATTGGTAAGGCTCTACTATGCCATGTTGGTAAAGATATCTCATTTCACGCTCTCAAGAGCGGCACTCGCATCATCACGGTCCAGAATGCTGGACAAGCTCGCGATCTTTCTCTTCTTACAACCATAGATACTGTTCCTGTTACTATTGACAAGCATCATTCCCTCAATTCTTGTTGTGGTTCTGTCATTTTACCCCACACCATTGTCCAACGGAATTTCCCGACATGTGGTGATGACATTTCAGAGCAGCTTGAGCTCCAAGAACTCCCTATCCTTAAAGTTGACACTTTTGTCCTCCCTGCCAATAAACGAAGACGTTATCCTTGCAATATAGCTCGTTTACCATTGGACTGCCGAGAACTTCCACCTTCAGTCTACATTGCAGGTCAACGTTTACAAGTTCGAAAGGTGACCCCTACACCGCAGCAGTGTAGAAACTGCTGGCGTTTTGGTCATCCAGCGAAATATTGCAGGTCCATGGCCGAATGCCCAGTCTGTTGTGCTGACGACCATGACAGTTCTTCTTGTACTCTACCTCCCTCTTGCCTTAACTGTCATGAGGCACATCCGTCGTATTCTCGCCGTTGTCAGGATTACCTGAATGAGCGGGAAATCCGTTGTCTCAAAGAGGCGGAAGGCTTCTCATATGCTATGGCCGTCTCTCATCTATTCCTTCAAGGGAGACTTCCCCGTATTTCCTATTATCGCATTGCTAAACGTCACCCCGCTTCTGGGGTCCCAACTTCCACGGCTTCCTCTGTGGTCGCCTCATCCTTAGTCACCCCTGTCTCGAATCCTTTTGATGTTCTTGGCTCCGAGATCCCTACCTCGGCATCCCATACTATCAACACTCATTCCTCTACTCACTCACACAGTTCTGAGTCTACACGTCCTCGTCCTTCACCTAAACCTCAGCGCCCCCCTTCTCCTCATAAGCCCGGCAAAAAATCCCTACTGCCAGGTTCTTCGCCTCCGTCTAGTTCTGTAACGTGTGTGGAGGTTCATCCTCCTCCTCATACACTACCTTCATCCCCTGTCCCCTCCCAAGCCCCTTCGACAGTTTCCTCTTCTATCTCCTCGCCCTCTACTTTAGTACAGTCTATAGACTCCCCGATAGTTATCTCACTCTTCTTCCATTTCCAATGTAGTCTCATATTCTGCATCTTTGACTTCCGAAACACTGGAAGCTATTGCAGAATATATTTCAGAGACTGGACCGATGATGGACACTACTCCATCTGAGATTCCTCATCTGTCGTCTTCGTCTCAACCCCCCCTTACTTCACAACGTCCTCCTCCTTCTCTGATTACAGGTCTTCCGCTGCCTCCACACGTATACTTTTCTAACCCTAGTCCATAGATTCCTCTCACTTCCACTTATATCTTTCTCTCCATAAATCATGGCTTATTTGCAGTGGAATATCCGAGGCCTCAGGGGTAACTGGGGTGAGCTTCAGGTGTTGCTCTCCCAGTTTTTCCCTGTTAGGGTCTGTTTGCAAGATCCCAAATTACAATCCACTGTTATCAGGCCCTTTTCAAGCTCTGATTTGTTATATTCATTGGATCCTTTTTCCGATGGAACCTTTAACGAAAGTGCTCTTCTTATACGCACTGGTGTTCCATACCGTCAGCTCTATGTTCCTTCTTCCTTACATTACACCGCAGCCCGTATCCACTTGAATAAGTGGTATACACTCTGTTCTTTATATCTCTCCCCTTCGCGGGCATTGTCTATCCCAGATGTTGATTTTCTGGTTTCTTCCTTACCGCCACCCCTTCTATTACTTGGCGATTTTAATGCACACCATTTTCTCTGGGGAGGGTCGCATTGTTACTCCCGTGTCATTCAGTTGGCGGCATTTCTTGCTTCTCTTCCCCTCCATGTTTTAATTATGGGTACTCCCACCCATTTTGATCCTCGAACTCATTCTTTCTCCTGTATCGATCTCTCCATCTGCTCTTCCTCAACAGTCCTTGACTTCACCTGGTCTGTCCTCCCGGACTTACATGACAGCGATCATTTCCCAATCATCCTTAAGTCCCCTTTGTTTTCTCCACCTCCTCATTGCCCACGCTGGCAATTTGACCGGGCGAAATGGGACCTTTACACACATCTTACTGCCTTTCATGAGGTTCCTACTTCGTCCTCCATTGATGAGGTTTTACATCTCTTTTCGTCCTCCATATTCACAGCGGCTTCACATTCTATTCCCCAAACCTCGGGCAAGCATCATCAGAAGTGCGTGCCTTGGTGGTCTCCTGCTTGTGCTCGGGCAGTACGTTTGAAACGCGCTGCATGGGGCAGGTATCGGCATAACAGAACCAAAGAGAGACTCCTTGATTTTAATCAGAAGAGAGCTATTGCTCGCCGTGTAATACGTGATGCTAAACGCACTTGCTGGCGAGATTACGTTTCTACTGTCACTTCGGCTTCCTCGATGAGTGCAGTCTGGAAGAAAGTGTGGAAATTAAGTGGTAAATTCTCCCCCGACCCGGCTCCTGTTCTTCAGGTTGCTGGTGTCGATATAGCACACCCTCTTGCCGTTGCCACTGAAATTGGTAATCATCTAGTCCGCATATCTAAGTCTGGCAGCGAGTTAAAGCCCTTAGATTTTTCTTCTCTTAGAGAAGAATCTTATAATGTGCCTTTTACCCTTCAAGAACTGGAGGCAACACACTCTGCTTGCCGATCATCGGCAGCTGGGCCAGACGGCATACATCAGTCTGCTCTTACTGTCCTCTTACGATTCTTTAATCTTATATGGTCGCAAGAAGTTCTTCCCCAGCTGTGGAAGTCTGCTATTGTTCTCCCTTTTCGCAAACCAGGTACTACGGGACGTGATACCTCTCACTACCGTCCCATCGCTCTTACCAGTGCAGTTTGCAAGTTGATGGAACGTCTAGTTAATAGATGTTTGATGTGGTATTTCGAGACACACAATAGTCTCTCCCCTAGTCAATATGGCTTCCGTAAGGGCCGTTCTGCCATTGACCCTTTGCTGCGCTTGGATACGTATATTCGTAATGCCTTTGCTAATAACCACTCGGTTATCGCTTATGTCACAACTTGAAGATATAATATCTTGGCCCAGGCCCACTCCTTAGGCCTCCGAGGCAACCTACCATTCTTCCTTAAGGCCTTCTTAACTGACAGACATTTCCGGGTCCGGGTTAGTAATGAATTTTCCCCGGAATTTGTCCAAGCTGAAGGTGTCCCCCAGGGATGTGTTCTGAGCACAACACTCTTTCTGCTTGCTATAAATAATCTGGCATCTGTTCCCCCATCCAATATTTGGTCTTCGCTTTATGTGGATGACTTTGCTATAGCTTGTGCAGGTGCTGACTGTCACCTCATTGCAGTTTCCCTCCGGCATGCCATCAACCAGGTTTCTGATTGGGCCACCACTCACGGGTTTAAATTTTCTAGTGGCAAAACTCATCAAATTACGTTTACTAGACGTTCAGTGATCTCTGATCATCCATTGTACCTATACGGCTCACGTATCCCAGAACGTGATACACTCAGGTTTCTCGGCCTCCTGTTTGACCGTCGATTGTCCTGGAAATCTCATATTACCTCTCTTAAGGCAACTTGTCACAGACGGCTGAACCTCCTTAAAACCCTCGCACATCTTTCATGGGGGGCTGATCGTAGAACTCTCCTTCGTCTACATTCAGCCCTAATTTTATCAAAACTCGATTATGGTGACCATATATATTCGGCGGCCTCCCCTGCCACTCTTTTCATCCTTAATCCCATCCATTACTAGGGATTACGGTTATGCCTTGGTGTATTTCGTTCTTCCCCGGTTGAGAGCCTTTATGTAGAAGCGAACATTCCATCCTTGTCCGATCGTCGTGATGCACATTGCATTCGCTATTATGTTCGCTCTCATGACCTCCGCAATCCTTCCATGTATAGGATTGTTACAGATGTTAGTAGACGCTCTTTATTTGTTCGTCGCCCCTGCTTACTTCGTCCCTTTTCTCTTCGTCTACATTCACTCTTGTCTTCCCTTCAGCTACCACCTCTATATGTTCATGTGACATCTCCCTTTCCCCTACCCCCTTGGGAAGTTCCTCCTGTTCGTGTCTGTTCTATTCCTCTACCTTGCGCGAAAGCCCGCCTACCTACGGCGGCTTCTCGCTCTTTTTTTCTAGACCACTTCCGTTCTCATTCCCATGCCATCGCAGTGTACACCGATGGTTCAAAGTCGTCTAACGGCGTCGGATTCGCCGCGGTGTTTCCGGACAGCGTCGTGCGAGGGCATCTATTACCCTCGGCTAGCATATTTACGGCTGAATTGTATCCCATTCTTGTGGCACTTATCCGTATTGCATCTATGCCTGTGTCACCATTTGTGGTCGTTTCAGACTCCCTTAGTGCTTTACAGGCTATCCGTAAAATTGATACAACTCACCCCCTAGTTTTTCGTATCCAACTTTGGTTACGCCGTATCTCTAACAAGCACAAAGATATTGTTTTTTGTTGGGTCCCTGGTCATGTTGACGTACAGGGCAATGAACAGGCAGACACTGCTGCGCGGTCAGCAGTACATGACCTTCCAGTTTCATATAGAGGTGTTCCTTTTACGGACTATTTTGCGGCCATTGCTACCCACCTTCGCACCTGTTGGCAACAACGCTGGTCTGACCTACTAAATAACAAACTTCATTCTGTTAAACCGAGTATAGGTTTCTGGCCTTCTTCTTGTCACCAATGTCGAGGTTGGGAGACTACTCTCTCCCGTCTTCGCATTGGCCACACTCGTCTTACTCACGGGTATCTCATGGAGAGGCTCCCTGCCCCTCTCTGTGAGCATTGTCAGGTTCCAGTGTCTGTTCGACATATTCTGTTGGACTGTCCACTTTATCAACGAGCACGCAGAATTTACCTCCAACGGCGTCTTCGCTCTGCGGCCCTTTCTTTACCTTCCCTTCTTGCTGATGGACCCTCCTTTAATCCTGACTCTCTCGTTCACTTTTTGACAGAAACTGACTTACTACACAAACTCTGAAATATACCTCTAGCACCTCCCTCAGTCCCTTCTACCTTGATCTCTTGCTACCCTCTATCCCTGTACTATCCACTATCCTGCTGTACTCCATACCCTACTAATCATCCATCTCCCGCTTACAATCCATTCTCCCTGCATCCTGTCCTGCCCCGCCGCGCTGTATAACCCTTGTGGTTTAGCACTTCTTTTGATTATAATAATAATAATCGTCAATCATTTAGTTTGACCATTTATTTTTAAGGAATATTTTGGTGTTACGTTTTGTCCTTCGGTCGGGGTTATAATGAACTTCATTACGAAGCGCAAAATCCGTAATAGTCATGCTGTGTGTGAGATAGTCCTGTTCATACAAAGTATGAAGGGTATGGCATAGCCCACTTATGCAAATGACAAGTAATTATGTTTTTAATTTGTAATTTAGTAATAAAAGGGCAAGTTTGATTAAATCCTATTCAAAGTTATGCAAAATTTCAAAAGTTAAATTATTAAAGATTCCTAAGCAAAAATCAATAGCTGAAAAAAAAGACTCTTAGCATATTGCTTTTAGACTTGTCTGATATTTCAGGAATTTAATAAAAACACAAAAAATAAAATACGTAATTGCTAGAATTGTCATAATGGTTTCTAAGAAAAAACTGAGCTGTCAGAAATCACAGAGCTCTCACAACTCACAGAGCTCTCAGAATCAGCCAGACCAGTTGTCAAATATCACATGACGAATGATTTCTTTTCAGGGAAAGCTACTTAATACAATTCAAATCAAGTAATAAACAAAGTCGTGCCGAATAGGCAAAACTGGTCAATTAGCAAGAACTCATTTAAAATTAAGTCCTTTCTAAAAATTTCTCTTATACGTTAAAAGATACATTTTTTTTATTTATGTTAATGTAAAAATTAATAATTTTGTACTAAAATAACCTTAGAAAACTTACCTAACCTTATTATAACAAGCGCAATTTAATTTAGCCTAATCCAACTAAATGTATTTTACATAAGTTTACAGTAGTTTAATATCTCGAATGCTTGTTTGTTGAGAATAAGATTTCAAGCGCTTAATAAGTCTAGGAATAAGAACTAATTATACTTCGTCCTTGAGAAAACCAAAGGTAGACTGAGCCTGCTGGTGCCTTTCTGTCTGTCTAGTGGTATTTAAGGAGCTTTTAGCTATTCTCTAAATTAGACTATGAAGGGAAAGTTGAGAAATTTGTTGTTTTTTGGCACAAGAAAACTAATGACATGTCTTAGGATTAGTAGGCTCTGGTAAAATGACGGCTGATCCATGTCTAGTGAAGGCTTGAGATAAGTCGCTCTGCACAATCATCCACAACTCTAGAGGCCTTAGGTTAGGCTAGGTAAGGTTCGTCAAGAAACAGGAGAAGTATTTCCTGACGCATGTCTTAGTCATTTGATGATCCGCATCTGACCGAGGCCTTTCCATGGCTTACCGGTCCACTTCTTCAAAAATTAAAGTAATATTGTACTTTCCAGAGGCATTTCTTAGAATGTGAGGAGAAAAAAGCCTCTTTTCACTGTTTTGCTCTCATAAGCCATTATGAGAGTGCTTATCCTCTACCGCTTCCCTCTTCCCTCATCCTAGCAACAACGCTCTCTCTGAACGTGTTTGCTTCGATTTCATCCTTTTTTCTGCAACACTGTAAGCTCCTGATGTGTTGAATGCAACACGAAAGGCCTAGAGCTATTATTCAACATATATCTGTGGTTGTTTTGCATTATATGTGAAAGTACTTATCCTCTACCGCTTTGTGACCTCTCCCCTAAGTGGCACCAGTCACTGGATGAATCCAAAGTCAGCTGTGTGGTAGCACTGGACATTGCTAGTGCTTTCGGCCGAAAGCAAAACTTCAAGCACTGGGAATTGCAGGCTTTACGCTATGTCACCTCAGTAATTACCTTCATGGTAGATCTCTAAGGGTAGTTCTCAATGGAACAGAATCAGCAAGACATCCTAGTGGGGAAAGTGTTCCACAAGGAACTGTGCTTGGACCATTGTTATGGAATGTCTAATTCTATGACCTTCATCTCATCCCAGAATCCCATGCATACGCAGACGACTGTACTCTGACATATACTTATCCAAGAGATGAAATGCCAGCTGCTCTAAGCTACATCAATCACCAGCTAAGAGCTATATCAGCTTGGAGAAACAGATGGCAGGTAACATTTGCACCTGAGAAAACACAAATGGTGATGGCCTCTAGGCACCATGATGGTAATGCCGGTGCAGTAGTAAGTATGAATGGGAGAGTGTTGGTACCTCGGGAAGACGTTGATATCCTTGGGGTGAAATTTGTCTCCTAACTGACCATGAAGAACCATGTAGTAAATCTTGCAAACAAGGCAACCATGAAGCTTATAGCACTTTGCCGTATCTTGCATATGCTTGACAGTAGGGATTGCAAGATTCTGTATGAGGCACAAGTACACTCACACCTTGAGTATGCTCCACTTTCTTGGTTTGTCTGCCCACCCCCCTTCTCTCATCTGCGACTGCCTGACAGAGTTGAGAACAGAGCAAGACGTCTCATCTCTCGCCTGGACCCATCCAGGATATATCTGTCATTTCAGCAGAGCCTTTCAACACAGGAGGGATGTGGGTGGCCTTACTGTCATGTACAAGGCTAACATTGTCAAAGTACCACACTTGGCTCCACTTCGAGGACAACGAGAAGCAAGCTTCTATACCACAAGACGGGCAGAAAGCAGGAACTTCACTCTGGCTGTACCCTTCTCCAGGACATCACTTCATCTGAAATCATTTATTCCCAGGATGACTCGAGTCTGGAATGCATTCGTCCAACATTATGATGTCAACGAGATAAAGTCTGTTGATTAAATGAAAATGCTGGCCAACAAATGGCTCCAACTTCATCCTGTTCACTACTTGTATGTTTCATAGAATTAAAAATGCTTTCAAAGGAGCTGATGTAGGTAACAGCTCTTAGCTTGTCAATAAAGTTAGGATTCCTTAACTTGTAAATAGCTTGTCAATAAACCTAGAGATCCTCAAACCCTGTGTAAAAAAAAATAAGCTCAAGGATATCAGTATTACCTGAACGAAAAGAATAGGGAACGACAAAATATAGAAATTGCGAAAATGAGTTAGAAAAGGTTAAACTATATCTTAGTATTTAGGGTCTTATATTGAATCACCAGCAGTCCAAGCAGAGGATAAATTACTACAGAAATAAATTCACTGGCTGAAATTCCTCGGGATATATTTTTCAAGATTTTATCGCTGCTTATAATTCACCTCTGATAAATTGCCGTGAAGGAAGCCAGCATGACATTCTTTTTTTTCTTTGCCTTTCTCTACTTTAAACGTGATGAGAATTAGAAAACCTGTTTGTAAATCTTGAGAAAATAAATGTGAGTTAGGTAAACGTTATTTAAAAGTAGCGTTGTGTGGCGTAGATACGACTCTCAAATATCTTATGCTAGCTGCACCTGCTGTTCTAACTCCCTTATTTTCATATATTCATGCAAAACTATATTAAAATTTAGCTTTGGGCTTTTACTAAACCTTTAAATTCCTCCTTTATCTGATTCTTAATTTCAGTCAATTAATGATTTACTATAAGGAAGCTCGTAAGATTTGTATTTTATTTTTAAAAGCTGCATTTACCTTATTCAATTTATCTGTTAATCGTTTTTGCCCGTATACGATCTTGTCCCATTATACTTTTGTCCATCCATCCATTGCTTTTAATGGCTTCATAGCTTTGCTAGACCGTGACCCCTCCAGTAAAATGTAAACAAATGACCCTCTTTACTGTTGTGTTGATCCGTGATTACATAATATGTTAAATAGTATCACCCGTTAGCTCCATATTAATAATTGTTTTCAATTTTCTTTAGCCCACTCACATATATAACAAGCAGTCTGTTCTCTGCGGGGTGGGTGGATGTATGTGTGTGTGTGTGTGTGTGTGTGTGTGTGTGTGTATGTGTGTACTCACCTATTTGTACTCACGTATTTGTGGTTGTAGGGGTCGAGAATCAGCTCCTGGCCCTGCCTCTTCACTGATCGCTACTAGGTCCTCTCTCTCCCTGCTCCATGAGCTTTATCATACCTCGTCTTAATTGTATGGTTCCTGCCTCCACTACCTCACTCGCCAGACTATTCCACTTCCTGACAACTCTGTGACGGAAGAAATATTTCCTAACATCCTTTTAACTCATCAGAGTCTTCAACTTCCAATTGTGACTCCTTGTTTCTGTGTCCCATCTCTGGAACATCCTGTCTCTGTCCACCTTATCTATTCCTCGCAGTATTTTGTATGTCGTTATCATGTCTCCCTTAACCCTCTTGTCGTCAGGCCGATTTCCCTTAATCTTTCTTCATAGGACATACCCCTTAGCTCTGGAACTAGCCTTGTTACAAACCTTTGCACTTTCTCTAATTTCTTGACGTGCTTGACCAGGTGTGGGTTCCAAACTGGTGCTGCATTCTCCAGTATGGGCCTGACGTACACGGTGTACATTGTCTTGAACGATTCCTTGATGAGGTATCGGAACGCTATTCTCAGGTTTGCCAGGCGCCCACATGCTGCAGCAGTTATCTGGTTGATGTGTGCTTCCAGAGACGTGCTCGGTATTACTCACCCCAAGATCTTTCTCCTTGAGTGAGGTTTGCAGTATTTGGCCACCTTGCCTATACTCTGTCTGCGGTCTTATTTGCCCTTCCGCGATCTTCATGACTTTGCATTTGGCGGGGTTAAATTCGAATAGCCAGTTGCTGGACCACGTGTCCAGCCTGTCCAAGTCTCTTTGTAGTCCTGCCTGATCCTCATCTGATTTAATTCTCACCATTAACTTCACATCATCTGCGAAAAGGGACACTTCTGAGTCTATCCCTTCCATCATGTCATTCACATATACCAGAAATAGCACTGGTCCTAGAACTGACCCCTTTGGGACCCCGCTCGTCACAGGCGCCCATTGTGATACCTCATCACGTATCATGACTCCTCGTTGCCTCCTTGTCAGGTATTCTCTGATCCATTGCAGTGTCCTTCCTGTTATACGTGCCTGATCCTCTAGCTTCTGCACTAATCGCGTGTGAGGAACTGTGTCGAACACCTTCTTGCAATCCAAGAAAATACAATCAACCCACCCCTCTCTCTCGTGTCTTACTTCTGTTACCTTGACATAAAACTCCAGAAGGTTTGTGACAGTCCTCGATGACACACTTTCTTGGGTAATCCTGGGTGGCTAACCCTCCGGGGTTAAAAATCCGGAGAAATCTTATCTTATGACACAGAATTTGCCTTCCATGAATCCGTGCTGGTTGTCGTTTATAATCTTGTTCCGTTCCAGGTGTTCTACCACTCTCCTCCTGATAATCTTCATGACTTTGCATACTATACACGTCAGTGACACTGCTCTATAGTTTAGTGCCTCGTTTCTGTCTTCTTTCTTAAAAATGGGAACTACATTTGCCATCTTCCATACCTCAGGTAGTTGCCCAGTTAAAGGGATGTGTTGAAAATTGTGGTTAGTGGCACACACAGCATCTCTGCTCCCTCTCTAAGCACCCACGGAGAGATGTCCGATCCCACGAGCTTTGAGGTATCAAGGTCACTTAGAAGTTTCTTCACCTCTTAATCCTTTGTGTGTATTTCATCCAACACTTGTTGGAATATTCCTTGTTGGTGTCCCCCTCTGTTCTGTCTTCCCAGAGTCCTTCGTGTCTCCACTTTAAATACTTCTTTAAATCTCGTGTTAAGCTCCTCACATACCTCTTGATGGTTTCTTGGAAGCTCCTCTCCTTTCCTCTGCCTGATTACCTGATCTTTGACTGTTGTGTTCCTCCTAATGTGGCTATACAGCAGTTTCGGGTCAGACTTGACTTTCGATGCTATGTTGTTTTCGTACTGTCGCTGGGCCTCCCTCCTTATTTGTGCATACTCGTTTCTAGCTCTTCGACTGATCTCCAGTTTTTCCTGGGTCCTTTGCCTTCTGTACTTTTTCCATTCTCTAGTGCTCTTAGTTTTTGCCTCCCTACACCTTCGGGTAAACCAAGGGCTCGTTCTGGTCTTTCCATTATTCCTGTTGCCCTTGAGAACAAACCTTTCCTATGCCTCCTTGCATTTTGTTGTTACGTATTCCATCATTTCGTTTACTGACTTTCCTACCAATTCTCTGTTCAAATGAACCTCCTGCAGGAAGTTCCTCATACCTGTGTAGTCCCACCTTTTATAGTATGGCTTTTCTAATTCAACTCTTGTTACCCTCTCCACTTGTAACACTACTATGTATTCAAAGCTCAGAACCATGTGATCACTAGCACCAAGAGGCCTCTCATACGTGATCACCTCACTGTCCGAGCTGCTCAGGGTGGAGACGAGGTCCAGTCTTGCTGGTTCATCCTCTCCTCTCTCTCTGGTAGTGTCCCTAACATGTTGGTGCATAAGGTTTTCCAGTACCAGATCCATCATCTTGGCTCTCGATGTTTCGGGACCCCCATGTGGCTCCAGGTTTTCCCAGTCGATCTTCCTGTGGTTGAAGTCGCCCATAACCAGTAACTTTGCTCTGCTCGAGTGAGCTCTTCTTGCTACCCCAGCTAGTGTGTTCACCATTGCTCTGTTGCACTCTTCATATTCCTCTCTTGGCCTCCTGCAGTTCTGTGGTGGGTTATACAACACTGCAATTACTACCTTATGTTCCCCAAACTGAATTTTACCTACTATGTAATCCCTTTCTCCAATCTCGTCCATTTCTTCCATTTCTTCAAATTCCCACCGGTTTTTGATGAGCAGTGCAACCCCTCCTCCCCCTCTGCTCCTTCTGTCTTTCTTCAGGATCTGATATCCCGGTAGGAAGACTGCGTCTGTTACTGTCTCAGTGAGGTTCGTTTCTATGACTGCTATGATGTCTGGGGACGTCTCATTGATTCTGTCATGCCACTCCTCCATCCGCGTTTGTGTACCAAACCTTCAACTTCTTTTCTAAAACTGTGGTCTGGGGAGAATATTAGGGTTGGGGGAGAGGGAGCTCTGGCAGGGGCCTTCCCTTGCTGATTCCCCTGTGCCCAGTGGTGTGTCTTTCCTGCTCAGCTGTTCCTGGCCACTGCAGTTGCCTGTTAGTCTCTGCATATAGCTTAGCACCTTCATTGTCTTTAGTCCTCTCATTTGTTCATAGTGTGCTCGTTGTGTTTTCCTGGGCCCCACGTGGGTCTGATAGGGCCTTTGCATACAGTATAGCTCCTTTGCTCCCTACAGTCCCCTCGTCCGTGACTGATATAAAAGTTCCTGATGTCATGGCTGTGTGTGTGTGTATGTATGTGCGCACACATGTGTATACATGCGAGCACACCTTTCCAGATGTGCGCGTACTTAATGCTTCAAATGATTGTCAGTATAAGTAATAGATGTCAGTTTTATACTAACATTTCTAGTTTGGGAATTTAATGACACATCATCTGACGGGGGAAAAAATCTTACCAATAAATCTAGTTTTCAACTTAGAAAATGTACATTTAACTAAATTTAGGATAAGCCACATAAAAAAATCTATAATTTTCGTAAAGTTGTCTCAGTTGAGCAAAAAGATCACTTGGACCGAAAATAAAACACTGATAAAAAGAGATCTGTATATTTAGACTTCAGTAAAAAGCCATTTTCAGAAGATAAGGATAGCTTTTGACTAAGTACGAAATGTACAGACCCCTTTTACTTGAGTTCCCTTCAAGGAGAGAGAATGGATTGGGTGTTTTGGATCTTGCAGAGCACTTTTTTTTCCCCTAAGGAAACAGAGTTATCCTCCCGTTTGTCAGATCAAACTTAATCATCATCTCTTCAAGGGGGGCTCCTTGGCGCAGTGAAGAGGATCTTGATCTGAGGAATTAGATCTTTTGGTCTCCTTCCTAAGACCGAACCTATTTAACCCCCAATCCTCCCTTCCCTATCCCATCCCCATCCCCTTTCCCATTTACCCCCTCCCAACCCTCCCTTTTCCAGTTCCCATTTGTACCCTCTGGGGACCTCCCCTCTGGTATTGCGGTTTCTAGGTAGGGTAAGTGTGCTGGAGTTCATCCCACTCTGTGGGGTCCCTCTGGAGTAGTGTAGTTTGCTGTGGAATCTGGATCATCTGGAGGTGCCCTGCTCCCTTCTCAGATTTCCAGTAGGTAGGACAGGGTGTCCTGCAGGTGACTAGTTTATCTCTGGAGGCTGCCTGTCGGTTCTGGGAGGTGGCAGCAGAGGGAGGTATGCTTTGTGGCAAGTGTCAGACCGCCCTCTCTTTAGTTTTCCAAGGTAGCTCACTGGATGTGAGGTTGCTATCCCGGAGCCCTGGTTTGCTGGTGTGAAGGGTAGGGTATGGCAATAGTTTCACACTGCATCTGCACTGTTGGTGGTTTCAAGGTCCTCTTGGATGAAGGGAGGAACTTACGGCCCTTCCATGCCTTCTAGTAACTGTCCTCCACTGTCCCTTTCTTTTCTTTTTCTTTCTTTTTTTTCCTAAATCTTCGTTCCATGACCCCCCTTCTCCTCCCAGGTCCCATTTTGTTACCAAATCCTGTTCTGACCCGGTTTAATTATTGGACCATTCTCCAGACTTTTTCCATACCTTCTTAACCTTTTGCTGGTCATACTTCATCACCTGCTCCAGGTTCTGAGGTTTTACCCATTTCTTCTAGTGCCTCTGCCATTTGCACGCCTTTAACTATGAGTCCGGCTTCCCCGAATACGGTACGACTGTTTTCGGATCACCTACCTACATCAGGTCGGGCCGCCCGCAGTCCTATGCCTAAATGCTCCAGACAAATTGCTGATGATTGTTCTTCGATTTCTGCTTTTTCCACCCAGAAACGACCTACACGACACCCACTTTCTTTACGCACCATGTTTACAAGGACACCGTAGACCAAATTATTTTCCCTACAGCGAAATCTCCAACTGATTATCTTTCAGACCATAGTATTAGTAAAGCTCTTTTATGACACGTTGGCCAAAATATAACCTTTCACGCCCTTCAGAGTGGTGCATGCATCATTACAGTTCAGAACGCAGAGTAAGCTCATCTTCTTTCCCATCTTACTTCCATTGATAATGT
This sequence comes from Cherax destructor, assembly GCA_009830355.1. Taxonomy (NCBI): domain Eukaryota; kingdom Metazoa; phylum Arthropoda; class Malacostraca; order Decapoda; family Parastacidae; genus Cherax; species Cherax destructor. The sequence goes on along the minus strand of WNWK01003099.1, from coordinate 108,878 downwards.
TCCTATCACAGTTCACAAGCATGCTACTCTCAATTCTTGCAGTTGTACGGTGGTTTTACCGCATACCATTGTACAGTGGGATTTTCTGTCATGCGGAGACGATATTTTAAAGCAATTACCCCTTCAGGCCATTGCCTAGGGGTAAGTAAAGTGTTCCCTACACCCCAAAAGTGTTGAAATTGCTGGTGATTTGGACATCCCACTAAATACTTCAGGTCTGCGGGGGATTGCCCAATCTCCGGTGCCACAGATCATGCCGAGACATCTTGCAGTTTTTCACCCACTTGTCTTAATTGCAATGAAACACATCGTTCTTTTTTCCCGCCGTTTTAAGTCTATCTTAATGAACGAGAAATCCGTTGTCTTATGGAGACTGAGGACTTTATGCATGCTATGGCTGTCTCTCGCCTCCACCTTCAGGGTAATCTTCCTCGTGTTCCTTATTCTCGAGTAGCTAGGAGACCTCCAACCTTGACGGTCCTCCCGCCTACCAGCTCCTCTTGTGCCATGTCTTCTGGGATCACCTCCGTCTCTAATTCTTTTGCGGTTTTAGTCTCTATAAACCCACCTCCTTACCACTTCCTACTTCTACTTTTTCAAGTTACCCGCTAGTTTCTCAGTCTGCGAGGCCTTGCACTCCTGCACCTTCTACGCGCCTATCACCTGCGAAGTTGAACCTGTCTCCTGAGCCCAAGTTTCTTTGCATTCCTCTGGCGCTTACAATTCCCAAACAGTTCTCCTTTTTGGCCTAGGTGCCTAGTTCTCACCCCCTTTCTAACTCTCATACGAAGGTGGAGGTTTACCTTCCCTCATGTGTTCCCCTCTTCTCCTGTTTCCCCCAGACTTCTTCACCAGTCTCCTTCCTCTCCTATTCCACCGCAGGACTCTTCTGTCCCCGGCGGCACATCTCTCTAGGTGCATACTCCCTTCCCTTCTGAAACCTCTTTGGTTCCATCCATAGTCTCCCCAATCTCTACTTGCTCTACCTCACCTGTGTCTGAAGCCATGGTATCGGCATCTTCCTTGTCCACTGAAACACTTGATGCTATCTAAATCTATATTGTGGAGATGAAACCCTCAATGGACACCAGTGCGTCTCCTTATGCCCTTCTTATTTTACACAACCCTCGCAGCAATCTTTTCCTTCACAGCATTCTGATTCCTTCTTGTTTTCACGCTTTCCATTGCCTCCACACTGACCCTATAGCTTGTAGATTTTATCGCTATTCATTGTTAGCATACCTGTCTTTGTGAATAATGACTTATTTACAATGGAATATTTGTATCCTCAGGGAGAACTGCAGGTGTTGCTCTCCCACTTTTCCCCAGTATGTGTCAGGTTACAAGAACCTAAAGTTCGTTCAGCGGTTATCCGTCCCGTTTTGGGCTATGTACAGTTGCATTCTTCTGATCCCTTTCCAGATAAAACTTTTAATGAGAGTGTGCTTTTTCTGTGTGTTGGTTAACAGTTTCAACAGGTCTTTGTCCATTCTCAGCTGCATTATACTGCAGTCCGTATTTATTTGCACAGGTGGTATACAGTTTGCTCTCTATATTTCTCCCCTTCCTGTGCATTCTGTATCTCGGATGTTGCGTTCTTGATTTTTTATCTGCCGCCGCCTATCTTAGGTGATTTTAATGCTCATCATTTTTGGGGATGGTCCCACTGTGACTCTTGTGGGGATCAGTTGGAAACTCTTCTCACGTCTCATCCTCTTCATGTTTTAAATACGGGTGTTTCCACCTATTGTGACTCTCGAACTCAGTCTCTCTCTCTTGCTTCGATCTTTCTATCTGTTCCTCGTCAATTGCCCTTGATTATTCTTGGTCTGTTCTCCCGGATTTGCACGACAGTGATCACTTTCCTATTATTCGTGCTTCTACTACGCATTCCCGACCGCCTCGTAGCTCCCGTTGGTGAGCTGGTGCACCAGTTTTTGACCTTAGTTTTGACTGCAGCGTCACGTACTATTTATTCCTCAAACCTCATGCATGCATTTTCAGACATGCGTTCCTTGGTGGTCTCCTGCGTATGCCCGTGCAGTGCATTTGAAACGTGCTGTGTGGGGCCGTTATCGATATAATCGGACCGCAGATCATCTTTTGGATTTTAAGCGAGCAAGGGCAGGATGCGATTGACCTTGTTTGCCATTGGGCCACTTATCATGGATTTAAATTTTCTAGAGTGAAACCCCATTTCTTTATCTTCACTAGACGTTCTCTTGTCCCAGATATTGTATTTAAACGACTCACGTATTCCAGAATATGATAGACAAGTTTCTTGGCCTTCTCTTCGATCGCCGGTTGACATGGAAACCTCACATTTCCTCTTTGAAGGCAGCTTGCCATGGCCGGCTGAATCTGCTTAAAATTCTTGTGCATCGTTCATGGGGAGCAGATTGCCAGACTCTTCTCCGTTTGCATTCCACCCTAGTCTTGTCCAAGTTTAATTATGGCGACCAAGGGTATTCTGCGGCTTCTCCTACAACTCTAAATTAGATCCCCTTCATCATCAGGGTCCGTTTATGCCTTGGTGCCTTTCGTTCATCCCCTGTTGAAAGCCTCTATGCTGAGGCGAATGATCCTTCCTTAGCCGATGGTCATGATGCTCATTTCCTTTGTTACTTTATCTGCTCTCATGACCTTCGTGTTCTTTCTACTTATAGGTTGGTTTCAGAAGTTAGTAGAAGCCCGTTATTTGTTCGGCGCCCCTGCTTATTCCGACCGTTTTCTCTTCATCTTCACTCATTCCGGTCTTCTCTCCAGTTGCCTCCCTTGTATGTTCATGTAGCATCTGCCTTTTCCTTTCACCCTTGGGAGGTTCCGACGGATCGTGTCTGTTCTCCCCTACTGTTGTGCGCCAAAGTTATCTTACCTATGGCTGCTTCTCACTCTCTTTCTTGATCACTTTCGGTCGCATGCTCGTGCTGTAGCCGTTTATACAGATTGTTTTAAATTTTCTGATGGTGATGGGTTCGCGGCGGTGTTCCCTGACGATGTTGTTTAAGGTCATTTGTTAGACTCGGCTAGTATTTTTACTGCCGATTTGTATGCCAGCATCATAGCATTTCTCCATATTACGTATGTCTCCTTCGGCTTTTGTGATCATTTCATATTCCCTCAGCGCTTTACAGGCCATTAAACAATTTGGTTCCACTCCTTCATTGGTTCTTCATATTCAACTTTAGTTGCGCTGTGTGGCTAGCAAAAACGAAGACGTCGTTTTCTGTTGGGTCCCTGGACACGTTGATGTGCTGGGCAATGAAGAGGCGGATGCTGCTGCTCGGTCAGTGGTGCATGATCTTCTGGTTTCCTATAGAGGTATTCCGTTCAGGTATTATTTTCCAGTCATCTCTGTCCGTCTTCGCCCCCGTTAGCATCAACTGTGGTCGAACATGCACCATAACAAATTGCACTCTATTAAACCGCTTTTAGGTTTCTGGCCATCTTCTTACCACAGGTGCAGTTCTCGGGAGACTGCGCTCTCCCGTCTCCGCATCGACCATACCCGCCTTACCCACGGGTATCTCATGGAACAACACCATATTCCTCTCTGTGAGGTTTGTCAGGTCCCTATTTCTGTTCTTCACTTTCTAGTGGATTGTCAGGTTTACCAGAGAACTCGCAGGATTTACGTGCACCGATGTCGCCGCCCTTTGTATAGTAAAGCAACTGCTTTACTATACAAACTTTGACACTTAGCCCCCTAGCGTCCCTTCCAGCCCTTTTCTCCCCTCACCTCTGATCCCCTCTCCACCTAGCTGTTTATAGCCCTTGCACTATTTTCTGCCCTGCAGCGCTGCATGACCCATATCGGAGATTATATTAAAAAAATTGTGGTTAAACTTGCCTTGCTGGTAATGTGAAACTCACGTGTATTGAGTGTTCTTACCGATCACGGTATATAACCTTCACTCTGGTGCTTTCAGTATTTCATCACTGTCCTCATACTTTTAGGGGATATATATATAACTTAAGTAGACGAGAAAGAGAGAGAGAGACAGACAGACAGAGACAGACAGCCAGACAGATAGGATGAGAATAGTAAGAAATAGTTAACATCCTTGACTCGGTCTCTATTATGTAAAAGGTGTCAAAGGTAAAATACTGACAGGAAGACTCACACACATCTCTTTAAATCACTGGTAGAACAGTAATTTAAAGGTGACAAATATAAAGGTGACAAAATCACCTTAATATTGTTGTGTATGGGTGCTACCAGCACTCTGTAGCACACGGTAAATGTCCCAACTCATCCTACTAAGCAGAAGTAGGCATGTCGACTGTTTAGAAAAAAATCATTTTTTTTTTCCACGCAATTTTTTTTAGCTGCTTCTTTCTAACAACAAATTTCATATTTAATTTTAGTTAGATTAGATGTGGTTAGGATGGACTGTTGTCTATCAATCAAAATTAATAAATCCTAAGATATTACACCTCGACTACTTGAAACTGTAATGTTGAAAAAGGACATTATTACCACAAACTCCTCTTTCTAAGTTCTTCTCTGTATTGGAATGAAGAAGCCGCTGACTGGCGCAACGTTTCCGCATTTAACATTTCCAAATGTTGCACAACTGTCTCATACTGATAATGATCATTATTCTTATAAACTGGTAATGATCAACATTCATATTTACTGGTAATGATCAGCATTCCATATTTAGTGGTAATGCTGATCATTCATATTTACTGATAATCATTCATATATACTGGTAATGATCATTCATATATACTGATAATGATCAACATTATATGTACTTGTAATGATAAACATTATATATTCTGGTAATCAACATTCATATATACTGGTAATAATCATCATTCATATATACTATTCTGGTAATCAACATTCATATATACTGGTAATAATCATCATTCATATATACTGCTTCATATTGGTCAGCCACGACTCATTCCATGACGACCGCACTTTTTCCCCCAATACCAGGAGCTGCCACTTTCTTTGGAGTTAACATTTAAAACAGGGAACCATTCAAAGCGCACTTTGTGTTCCCTACAAAGTCCATAAGTACCATCTAAGGCGAAAGAGGAAATACAAGAAGTAAATACGTTTTGAACCTCGAAAAAAACTAAAGTTCACGAAGCCACATGACACTTCTCTCTTCCTACATTTCTACAACGATGAGATAACTTGGGTTTCAAAATCTGTGAACATCGATTTAATAGCACCAAACCAGAAGCCAGAACAACTACACAATACAAAGGCAATTTACATCTGTTGTCCTTGGTAACATTCAATGTTATTATGTTAATATTTCTTGTTTTTAAACAAAAGTTCATCGATTTATGACACATGAGATGTTTTATTTTTGAAAAAATTAAAAAGGTTACAACTCTAATATATATAAATAAATAAATAAATATATATAATATATATATATATATATATATATATATATATATATATATATATATATATATATATATATATATATATATATATATATATATATAAAATTTGAGTGGCCACGAGACCACTTTAAAAGGTAAAAGTGTACACACTTGCTCGTTAATGCAAATACGTAATCAGGCAATCACATGGCAGAACGTCAAAGCATGCAGACATTGTCCAAAGTTTCAGTTGTTGTTTACACATAATATCAGAATGGGGAAGAAATGTGATCTAAGTGACTGCGTAATGATTGATAGCGAACAAGTCTTGAATATCAAATGTTCAGCGACACTCAGTACAATAGAATTCATTACTGAGAAATATGATTTTTTGGAAACTCCTCCTTGGAAGAATGAAGGAGAATGTGTTTAATTATTCGTAGTGTTTGCTGATGAAAGAAATATTCAGAAGACGAGATCACAACCTTAAATGATTTGTAGATAATAAATAGAAAATCTTCACAAATAATTCATAGCCCTTGGAGTGAAATAAGAGTTTATCCTGTCCATACAAATATTATTAGGAATTTTAGACACATAATGAATATTTAATAGAGTACCATTCACCACAAATATGCGATCTGTTGCTGTTTATATATTAATGTAAAAAAATGAATAAACACTAGAGCAGATAGAAAACTAGACATGTAGTTCTACTTTGGTAACTACACATAGAAAGATAGAACACTAAGAATGTGGTTTCACTTAGACAACTACACTCTGATTGTATGCTCTGTGTGTTGTTCACTTTTTAAATATGCATAGGGAGTAGATCTAAGCCTGTAACTGCCCACATGTAGATAGTACACAAAGAGTGTACTTATACTCTTGTACAACACAAGCAGAGAGTACGCTAAGAGTAGTTTCACTCTTGTAATTTAAAAATATGTGAAATACTTACAACTGTTCCTATTGCACGTTACCCAGTTTTTACCTAGATTATGGGATAGTTTTAACTACATTATGGGGTAGTTTTAATTAGCTATGAAAGAAAATATTTAGGCTTCAATTGTAGAGGTTAGTTTTATTAGTGGCAGTTAAAGAAAATATATAATATGGTCTTCAACGTAGATGTTCCCAGTTTTAGCCATCGAGCCTCAAAATATGTCTGCCCAGCAGAACTTAATACGTATTAAAAATCAGAAATCAGTCAAAAAGCTCTTGCAGCCTTACTAGCTTTTCAAATTATTAGTTATTTAAAAAAAATATTCGTTTAAAGTTGTAGAACCTAAGCTATCGTTACTTATAATCATTAGAAAGAGAATCACTGCTGTTGGCCTTATTGCCAATGATGGGCGGGCCCAGTTCACACTCAACCAATCGCATATTTGTTATTGTCATACATATGAGAAGATATATTGTGATTACAGCTTCAGCGATATTCATGAATATACGTGAAGAAGCTCCCTGCATGAATAAGGAAATTCGTAAATTAAATTGAAAAAAAATACGAAAATCGGTTTGAGTACAAATTACGTCGATTATCAAGATGATTGGTGTCAGGGCTGACGATGGGGAAGAAATTTATTGCTTAATGTAACCTCTCAAAAATTCCTCTAATAATAGTAAGGGCATCGGGGTTTAGAGAAGTGGTGATTTGGAGTGGTGGAGTTGGAGGGGAAGATTATTAACCGACTCATAGATGAGAGGGAGGGGGTGATGGAGAGGTGGAGTTGGAGGGAGATGATGATGATAATTACCACATGTGCACATGGATGAGGAGGGGGGCATGGAGAGGTGGAGAAGCTAGAGAGGGGGGGTGACAGAGAGGCAGAGATGACAGAGGGATTGTTTGAGAAGTGGTGGGATTGTTTGAGTGGAGGGATTGTTTGAGAATGGGATTGTTTGAGAAGTGGAGGGATTGTTTGAAAAGTATTGGGCTTGATGGAGAGATGTGATGAGAGAAGGTGTCATGGAGTGGTAGAAAGTGTGTGGTGGATGTCAGTGGGGCTTGATGCAAAAGTGGATAGAAGTAAAACCGGAAAATGAGGGGGGAAATGAGTAAAAGAGGAGGTAGTTAGGTGGGCGGAGGTAAAAGGCAGAGAATGATGAAATAGGAGGAGAGAAGGAAGGGAAAAGAGAATATTGTAGTAAGGACAGTACGATGAGTGGGAGAGCAATATCAAAATGATGAAAGGAAATCGCCACACAGTCATTGAAGGATTGAAGGAAGGGTGTTGGGCCAATGGAAAAGTAATGGAAGGGTAAGGCAAGGGAGGAAAGTAAGTGAGGGATTGATGGAGGAGGGGCGTGGAAGGTCTGCCAACCTCTCTTCATCTGTCTTCATTTCTTTAACAACTTGTGGACCCTCTCGAGTTTTCTCCCTTGAATCACCTTCTTTCTCTTCCACGAAATTTTCCAGTCTTTTTGTTTTGCTTCCCAACATATCTGCAATGGATCATCATTCTGAGAAGCGAAAATTGCACTGTGTTCTTGTACTGCGGCTCTATGGACTTCAAGATGCTAACGATACTTTTCAGTATCATGGTTTAAGAAAACTGATCTTTAGCAGCATGATCTCACCGGTGAGGTCTGAAGGATATGTATGTGAGAGATTACCTCATTGGGTTTCTAAATTATAGTTAAAGCAGTAGAGAGATGCTTGTCATGTCTTATTAAACAATTGATTTTTGGTAATGACGATTTAAGCATTCTTTCGACACTGTTTATTTTCAGATCTACATTTGTGGACTTTCATCAATGTTCTCATATTCTTTTAGGATTTATTTGTGGTTATTCTGTTCGATTACTACTATCATCCAAGGAAACTCATTTATCAGCTCTGTCAGTCATTAAGTCATGTATTTATAGAGGAGAACACTAACACTATCGTCACGTGTCCCTCTTTGTGTATAACAGTTGTTATAAACTGATCTCCTAGCATTTCACAATAAGATCACAATAAACAGGTGATATCACAGTATGCTAAATAACCATGAAAATATAGTGAAATTCAAACGCTCTCGAGATTTTTCATATTACAAGGACTATTCCTTGATGTAAAAAATCACGAAACCAATTGGAATTTCACATTTTTTCATTGTGGTTATTTTGCACATCAAAAAGAATATCAGATTCTTACTACTCTGTAGTGCTCTGTTGACAATATTTTGAGTGTGTGTGTGTGTACTGTCTTAGTTGTCCTCAGAGTTGTTTACTCCAACTCTTAGACTGCTGTGATTGATATCATTAATTTCTAGCCTCTTGGGCCTTATCATATCTTCTCTAGAAACTTGTATTGAATTTACTTCCTCTGCGACATCCATGTTATTCTAGGGTTCAACCGCCTTACATCGCTATGGCTCTTTGTCTCGTTAGCTTCCACCAGTGTCTCCTGGATCCTGGCTCTCTTAATTTAATTTGTCCTTATCTGCCTTATCCATTTACCTTACAATTGTGAATGTTATAATTATGTCTTCTGTTCTCTCCGCTAGTTTCGTAAGGTTCACTTACTTCAACCTCTTCTTTCAGCACTAGTAGTAGTCTGGTTGGAGGCCTTTGGGGCCTTCCCGTTTTATCGGGTGCGGGAACCACGCTGGGAATGTACATTTGTCGCATGTAATGTTCTGATGGATCCTATTTGCAAATTTCTGAATGCAGTTCTGAGGTTTGCTAATGTATTTCTGGCGATATGTTCGATATATTTATTACCAGGTCCTTCACACTCGCTTATATTTTCAGCTTCTCTCCACATAATTACACACACTAGACATACACATACGTTCCTCCCCACACACACCAGGTGGTGATAGAAGTCATATACTACCCACCACTAAACAGAAAGAGACTAGGATAGGAATATGACAATCGAGCCATGGTGGGTATGGTAGCAAATGTGGCCAGAAGAGTGTACACGTGCAGTCAAAAGTTTCTAATTATGGGAGACGTTAGCAAGAAAGTGGAGCGAGAGGATCTGGAGCCACACCGGGGAAACATGGAGAACCGTGTGGAAAGCGGAGATGGAAAACTTCATGTATCATCATAAGTGGGATACAGGCTAAAGAGAGATGACCCAGCAAGAGAAACAAGTGAGTAAGAGAGACCCTCAGTGGTAGCAACCACGCAATACTGAGTGGAGAGTAACAGCAGCCATGAATCGATTTATGAATGCATTGCAGTGGGAAAGGAAACCAGATAGTAAGGTAAATGAAATGGAGTATGTAGCTGAAAAGTGCCGGGAGACAGACAAGAAATTCGTACCCATGAGCAGAAGCAGCAATAGCAAGAATAGGTGCAAGATGGAAAAATTAATAGTGCAAAAGCTTGAAAAATATAGAAAACAAAGAGCAAAGGAGAAAAGGGAAGTAAGCAGAATAGCCCAAAAATCGAATATTCATGGGTAAAAAGAAAGACTGAATAACTATTTAAAAAAATGACTAAGCATCGAATAGCAAATTTAAACCAACATTAGAAGGAAAACAATAGTGAACCAGGTAATAAGACTGAAGAATTAAGGTAGAGAACTCAAAAAGAAGTGACCAGGAAGTCTGCGAGGAGCTGAACAAAAGATTTAAGGAGGCATTTTCAAAGGAAAGAAGGACGTTACCAGAAACAAACTGGAAGAGTGACCTACGAGTACTAGACACGATACACTCAGAGGAAGAATAGAAGAAGAAAACTGCTGCGTGAAGGAGATATCTCGAAGAAAAACAGGGATCAAGGAGTATTTAACAGGAAGAAGACAAAGTGGTCTCGGAATGTGCAAGTGTGACCAGTCGTTTCCACAAGGGTCAGTAATGTGGCTACCTGGATTATATCTGGAGGGATGTTTCCTGGGTCAATGCCCCAACGGCTAGGTCCGTGACCAGGCCTCGTACTATTGTGTACGTAAAATGACAAAAGAAACTGAGTCTGAGATACCATTGATCGGAAATCACGTGAAGTTAATGGGAAGAATGCCACAAAGTAGACAAGAAAAGCCTACAAACTGATTTGGACAAGCTGCAGGATTACTCTGACACGTGAATGTCACAATTTAATCCTAGTACATGTAAATTTACGAAGACCAATAACAGAGTTAAGGCTTAGGGGACAAAGACTGCAAACCTTCCTGAAAGGGAAGGACTTTGGGGTGAAACAGTTCCAAGTTTATTGCCTGATGCACAGAAGCCGAATTTCCCCAGAGATAGATGGGTGTATGGCAAATTCTGGAACCTCTACAAGTATCAACCTTGTATGAAAACTATAAAAAAAAATCATCAGTATTGCAATAACATTTGATCCAGAACTCTGGAACATGAATTATGAGAAGAAAAAATTAAGGGAATTTTTTTTTACATGATTATGACATAGAAGATACTCAGAGGATTTGAAATGAGTGGCAAAGGGGGTGAGGCGACATAGACAGACGTTAAAGACTCAGATAAAACACAGGACTGTCTCAGGGTCGAAAAAAAAGTGGAGTGAGCTAGATAAGGAAGTGGTAGAAGCAAACTCCATTCACAGGTTGAAATTTCAAGAAGGAATTTTACACCTGAACGAGGGTTAGTTTCTTAAAAGAGTGACAATATCCGCATTACCTGCCATCACTGACAGTCTCTCCATCAACTGGCATCACTGACAGTTTCTGTTATGACTGTCATTCTTTTCATCATCTTGATAGGCAGAGATTACAGATAGAATATTTTCACTTGACGCGGCGTGTACCGAGTGTTACTTTTATTAGTATGGACAATCAAACAACCACACACCTTGCATTGCATCATTAATTAGCCAAAAGTCTAGAAGCTTCAGTGTATATGTTATGTAGTGTCTGAGCCACACTCCTATACTGAGAAACTACCAGTTATAAACGTCAACCAATCAGAATAAGTGGTTAAACTCCACAGTGATGAGGTGTCAGTATTCTCCTGTGACGAGCGGGGTTCCACAGAGGTCAGTCCTAGGACCGGTGCTGCTTCTGGTATATGCTGAGTAACACTTGCCGAGTTTCGACTTTATCAACACATAATCTATAGCTAGAATTAAAATAATTCTCGTTCTGCCTCTCTTTATCTCCCTCTCTCATTACCCATTGTATGATGTCTGCTAATTTTATTAAATATATTGTAAATATTACACATCTGTATCTGATATGGGTGGTGGGAATAAACGGATACCCAAAAAAGAACCTACAATGTTTGCCTTTTCCCTTAATATTCCTTGATTGCTCCTTTGCAATCTAATTGTACGTGTTCATAATACATGATTGTGTGGACCCTATATAAAATGAAAACAGTAAATCCATGAGTAATCATAAACGATGGAACAAGCGGGAGACAATAATGCCGAGGGCAATACGATAAAAGCTAGTCTGAAGAATATAAAAGAAGTGCAGTGGGAAAGAGATATTATCTGGAAGAAAACGATGGAAATGTGTAATTAACCAAGACAAAAAAAAATAGTAACGAACATGAACGCTTGATATGAAAAAATGACAAGGATTTGGCTGTTATTAATTTGAAAAATCGAAGTGATCGAGAAGAGAAATGAAGAACTAGTGAAGAGAGACAAGAAAATAATTGAAACAAGGATTTAATAAATGAAGCAAACAAAGTGGGAAAAAAGGCATAATGTGTAGAGACAGCATGAAGATACCTGAAACACAGGAGTTAATACGAGAGAGAGAGCAAACAAAGTGGTGAAAAAGAGGCATTACAATGTGATGGGAAATACAATGGGAGGAACAAAGGTTGCCTCAAAGCCCACTCCCACTTCCCCAATACAAATACATGTACATACCCTGACGCCCTCGCCACTTCCCCATTATCTACAGATATGTCCCTCGATGATTAACTAATATCTACGGGATAAGAGACATTGTCAGTGATAGTGAATATAGTGAATAGTGAATATAGGCTATAATCAGGTGAAGCAATGTTTGCAGAGAATGTAGAATTAATAAGAATACAAATCGACGAAAACAAGGAAGGGCTACAAATATAATTGAATAAACTGCAAGACTGATAAGATATGTCTCTTCGTGATATCAAACACACCAATTGCAATGTTGAGAATATTGGAAAAGAGGCAAGACTGGAAAGGGTGACAGATGCTGCAAGTGTCACTCAAGGCTTAAGCATAGTGTCGTGCACATCAAAGCTACACATTAATTGAATACCCTCTCCAGCATTTCCTAGTTTGGAAAATCTACGAGTGGCTTTCAGGATTCTCAACAAAGTCATTCACGGTTCCATATATGACAAATGTTAGGTCAATCTTGAAGTACGCAGCACCAGCATGGAGCCTCACATCATTAATGGACATAAGAACCAGGAAGATTTTAAACGGCTTACCAATTATTTGGTGAGCTGTATGACCCTTGTAGGTTTAGCGCTTCTTTTTTATTATAATAATAATAATTACAAATTATTAGGTGGTCTTGATAAGAGTGGACATGGATAGATTGTTCGAGAGGCGGGGAACAGGTAAAGGAGAACACAGTTTGAAGTTTAAGACTAAAATGAATTACTGGGACGTCAGGAAGCATTTCTTGAACCTCAGAGTGGTAAGGAAATCAATGATATGGACGAAGCATTAGTGGAGGCACTCTCAATGCATAGTTTAAAAAAACAGATTTAAATCAAATCACAAAACGAGTGTGAATCGAATCCATAGCAGGTGAGTCCTAGAACTCTCAGGCCGGCGTGTTAAAAACTGCTTCGTGGCCTGCCAGTTTTACGACTCGCCTGCTGTTGGTTCGTGGCCTGCCAATTTTACGACTCGCCTGCTGTTGGTTCGAAACTCACCCGTTCTACGATTTTTTTTTGCAATTGCATTATTACGATTGCGTGAGTCAAGAACGGGAATGAGTGGACTTACGAGGCATGAGTGGAGTAAATCAGGCAAGCAGAATGTTTAGATGCAAGGCCATTGCTACCACAAATTGGTGAATACGAGCCCCCAAAACACACACACACACACACACACACACACACACACACACACACAATACACACACACAATACACACACACATACACACACACACGCATACACACACACACGCATACACACACACGCATACACACACACGCATACACACACACAGCATTACAAATATACAAAACACACACTCACAAAACACACACACAATACACACACACAATACACACACACACAATACAAACACACACAAAACACAACAAACAAAACAAGACAACACATACATACACACCAACACACACACACACACAACACCAAACACCCACACAACACTACCCAACCTAACTCACAGCCCACCCAACACTCCACTGTAGAATCCCACAGTACACCCAGGTCCCCACCCTCACAGACCCCCAAAACACGTAGTAGAGAGGAAACTGAAGGTATGGTACACCAATGCTGATGGAATAACAAATAAGTGGGAGGAGTGGCACGAAAGAGTCAAAGAGGCATCACCGGACATAATAGCTCTCACAGAAACCAAGCTCACAGCTATGATAACAGATGCCATCTTTCCAATGGGGTACTAGATCCTGAGGAAAGACAGAGGGAACAGAGGGGGTGGAGGAGTTGCACTGCTGATCAAAAACAGATGGGATTTTGACGAGTGGAAGAGGAGACGGAGGAGAAGCTGGGGATTACATAGTAGGAAGCTACAGTCTGGAGGTCCCAAGGTGGTAATTGCAGTGATGTATAACCCACCACCGAACAGCAGGAGGCCAAGGCAGAGTATGATGAGAGTAACAGAGCAATGATTGATACACTGGCAGTAGTGGCCAGAAGGGCTTGTGCGAGCAGGGCGAAGCTACTGATCATGGGTGACTTCAACCATAGGGAAATTGATTGGGAGAACTTAGATCCACATGGGGGCCAAGAAACGTGGAGGGCTAAGATGCTGGAGGTGGTACTGGAAAATCTCATGTACCAACACGTAAGGGACACTACCAGAGAGAGAGGAGAGGACGAACCAGCGAGACTGGACTTAGTATTCACCCTGAGTAGTGCAGATATTGAGGACATCACACATGAAAGCCCCCTTGGAGCCAGTGATCACATGGTTCTAAGTTTCGAATACATAGTAGAGTTACAAGTGGAAGGGGAAGCAGGAAGGGCTGCACGAATGAAGCCAAACTACAAGAAAGGTGAATATGTAGGCATGAGCAACTTCCTGCATGGAGTTCAGTGGGACAGAGAGATGGAAGGGAAGTCAGTAGATGCGATGATGGAATATGTGACAACAATTTGCAAGAAAGCTGAGGAGAGGTTTATACCCAAAGGTAACAGGAGAAGCGAAAAAGACAGGATGAGCCCATGGTTCACCCAAAGGTGCAGGGAAGCCAAAACCAAGTGTACAAGGGAATGGAAGAGGTACAGAAGGCATAGAACTCCGGAGAATAAGGAGATCAGTCGCAGAGCCAGAAATGAATATGCACAGATCAGAAGGGAGGCCCAAAGACAGTACGAGAATGACATAGCAGCGAAAGCCAAATCTGACCCAAAGCTGCTGTACAGCCACATCAGGAGAAGAACAACAGTCAAGGACCAGGTGATCAGGCTGAGGAAGGTAGGAGGGGAGGTCACAAGAAATGACCGTGAAGTGTGTGAGGAGCTCAACATGAGATTCAAAGAGGTGTTCACAGAGGAGATAGAGGGGCCTCCAGAAAGGAGAAGAGGTAGGGTACACCATCAGGTGCTTGACACAATACACACAACTGAGGAGGAAGTGAAGAGGCTACTAAGCGAGCTAGATACCTCAAAGGCGATGGGGCCGGATAACATCTCTCCATGGGTCCTGAGAGAGGGAGCAGAGGAGCTATGTGTACCCCTAACAATGATCTTCAACACATCTATCGAAGCAGGGCAACTACCCGAGGTATGGAAGACAGCAAATGTAGTTCCAATTTTTAAAAAAGGAGACAGGAACGTAGCACTAAACTACAGACCAGTGTCACTGACATGTATAACATGTAAGGTCATGGAGAAGATAGTCAGGAGAAGAGTGGTGGAGCACCTAGAAAGGAATGAGCTTATCAACGATGGCCAGCACGGTTTCAGGGACGGGAAATCCTGTGTCACAAACCTACTGGAGTTCTACGACAGGGTGACAGCAATAAGACAAGAGAGAGAGGGGTGGGTAGATTGCATATTCTTGGACTGTAAGAAGGCGTTTGACACAGTTCCACACAAGAGATTATTGCAAAAGTTGGAAGACCAGGCAGGGGTAACAGGGAAGGCACTACAATGGATCAGGGAATACCTGTCAGGAAGACAGCAGCGAGTCACGGTACGTGGTGAGGTGTCAGAGTGGGCGCCGGTGACGAGCGGGGTTCCACAGGGGTCAGTCCTGGGACCAGTGCTGTTTCTGACGGAAGGAATAGACTCCGAAGTGTCCCTGTTTGCAGATGATGTGAAGCTGATGAGAAGAATTCAGTCGGACGAGGACCAGGCAGAACTACAAAGGGATCTGGACAGGCTGCAAGCCTGGTCCAGCAATTGGCTCCTGGAGTTCAACCCCACCAAGTGCAAAGTCATGAAGATTGGGGAAGGGCAAATAAGACCACAGACGGAGTACAGCCTAGGGGGCCAGAGACTGCAAACCTCAATCAAAGAAAAAGACCTTGGGGTGAGTATAACACCAGGTACATCTCCTGAGGCGCACATCAACCAAATAACTGCTGCAGCATATGGGCGCCTAGCAAACCTAAGAACAGCATTCCGACATCTTAATAAATAATCGTTCAGGACCCTGTACACTGTGTACGTTAGGCCCATACTGGAGTACGCAGCACCAGTTTGGAACCCACACCTAGCCAAGCACGTGAAGAAGCTCGAGAAAGTGCAAAGGTTTGCAACAAGGCTAGTCCCAGAGCTAAGGGTATGTCCTACGAGGAGAGGTTAAGGAAATCGACCTGACGACACTGGAGGACAGGAGGGATAGGGGGACATGATAACAACATATAAGATACTGAGGGGAATTGACAAAGTGGATAGAGACAGAATGTTCCAGAGATGGGACACAGCAACAAGGGGACACAGTTGGAAGTTGAAGACTCAGATGAATCACAGGGATGTTAGGAAGTATTTCTTCAGTCACAGAGTGGTCGGAAGTGGAATAGTTTAGGAAGTGATGTAGTGGAGGCAGGCTGCATACATAGCTTTAAGAAGAGGTATGATAAAGCTCATGGCGAGGGAGAGTGACCCAGTAGCGGCCAGTGAAGAGGCGGGGCCAGGAGCTATGATCGACCCCTGCAACCACAACTAAGTGAGTACACACACCCCACTCCACACACACACACACACTCACTCACACACACACACACACACACACACACACACACTCACTCTCTCCACACACACACACACACACACACACACACACCACACACACACACACACACACACCACTACTCTCACATCACACACTCTCTCACACACACATCACACACACACACACACACACACTCTCACACACACCCTCACACACACACACAAACACACACACAGTGTATTTCTGCGTACTAATGCAGCGACCAACTGACGGGACGTCACTGATAATAATTGTGCTGGGCTTCAGCGAGAGATTGATTGGAAGTGGATATTAATTATGCTCATCAGTCCCAGGCTCCGGCGTCATGTGTGGGTAATGGAGGGTAGGTGCAGGTAGTGCCACACTGAGAGTGCCACATGTGGAGGTGCCAACCATCGCCTCTCACTTGCTGCACATCCCACGCACACGAGGATTGTGTGTACACACACACACAACACGCGCGCGCGCACGCACACGCGCACACATAAACAAACAAACACACACACACACACACCGCGCGGGCGGCGCGTGCACACACGCACACACATAAACACACACAGAGCCAGAGTAGCAAATATAAGAATGTCAAGAGCAAGGAAAGCCTGCTACATGCGAAAGGCAGCAAGTGCTTGTGGCGCAGTTGGTAACGCACACAGCTCACATATTGAGGGTCCGTGCTTCGATCCCCGGCACGGGTGTAAAGGCTGGTCATGTTTTCTTACACCTGCTGCCCCTACTTACCTAGCAGTAAGTAGGTACCTGGGTGTTAGTAGACTGTTGTGGGTGGCATCCCTAGTGGTGGTGGTATACCTTGGATAGGCCTGGACTTTAGGATTAACTGAGGTAGGATGACAATTCTTAGCCAGTGAAAATGATCTATTTAAAACATAAAGAACAAGCAGAAGAACTATTAAAAAATACACACGAACGAGAATAGTAACTTACAAATTGTTAAAGAAGGACATTACTACAATAGATATGCACTGGCATTAGAAGAAACACAATAGTAAAGTACCCGGAAATGAAAGTAAAGAATAAATAATGAAAGCTCATAAGTAATGACAAGGAAGACTGGAAGGAACTTAATGAAATATTCAGTGGGTTCAGGTGTCAATCGTGAGCACTCCAGAAGAGCCAGTGAGAATACCAATAACTACATTTGAACTTAATCCACACAACAGGAGGAAGAGGTCATGAAACTGCTAAATGAATTGGATGCCTCGAATGCATCATATCAGTATGGAATCTAAAGGACTTGATCGATGTGAACCACCAGCTAAAATCTACATCAAATCAGTGAAGAACTGTTGTCAGCGAAGTAGAAGACAACGAATGTAGTTTAAATATTTAGGAGAGAGAACCGACAATCAGCTTCAAATTATGTCAGGTAGAAAGACAAAAGTGCAACTAATTCGTCATTTTATTGTGGCAACGTTTCGCTCTCCAGGAACGAAACTTTGCCACAATAAAATGTCGAGTTAGTTGCACTTGTGTTGTTTTATCTAACATATTATCGTGGGTTCTAACCCCACCCGTGGTATGGTTTGTTTGCAATCGTGTCATTACGATTTCGTATTTATACCAACATTATTACAGCTTCAAATTACATGCCAGAATTATTGAAACGAGTGTAATATAAAGCAGCGAAGAGGAGAATCAAGAGAGTGGTGGAGCACAACAGAGAAGCACTTTCATTTATGAAAGTGCTTCTCTGATTTAGGATGTCAAATCGACCCTCACAAACTTGCTAGAATTCTAGAGCAGAGTGGGTAGGTAAGACACATAGGCAACAGTTAGGCAACTTTGGACTATGGAACAGAACTCTTCTCCAGGCTGAGGGACTGACAACCTCAAATCAAGGGTGATGGACTGATACATCGTCTTCACATTTCTACTGCTCCTGCCTACTTTCTGTACTCGACTGAAGAAGCCTACTGTGTAGGCGAAATGTTTCGGAATAAAGTTGCCTAACTGTTTCCTATGTGTCTTACCTACCAACCTGTCGGTATTGTATACCATTTTGATATTCACTCTACGGCAGAGTAACATGAAACATGAAGCAAAGGAGGAGTGGAGGGATTGCTCGTTATTAAAATATAATAAAACATTTGATTTTAGTTGCGAAACTTTCTTGGCTGATCTGCTATTTCTAGCGGGGGGATATCAACACTTGAAGAAGCAAACAAACCCGAAACCGAGATTAGTGAAGCAAAAAAGTCCCAAAGAAGCATTAAGCAGTAGTGATCAGGAACAGATATGTGAAAATTTACTCTTCATATAATACTAAATCTATATTAATAATCTTAATATTATGGAATAATGCGTGATCCCACTCGCTAAGTATTATTCTCCTTATATTCCAGCAGGAAAGGTCTGTTTCACTGTTGCAAACAAAACAGTACCACTTATAATACATTTTCTCAAAATTTATCAAAACTCTGAAGCTAGACGCCTCGAAATTCATGTGCATTAATTATAAATATTCAGTCATAGAGCGAGTCTCTTTGATTCAGGAGCCGCCATCTAGAAAGATAACTCAATAATCTGCCCGTTGAGCATCGATCAACAAAAATCCTGGCTACTTCCGCAAGGAAATCTCTATGCGGCAAAAAAAAAAAAAAAAAAAATGCGAAAATATGAGATACACCTCTCATCATTCTATCGTGAATAGACGCATAACAAATATTCAGAAATACTTGCCATTAAACGCCAAAACCCTGTACCGCTAGACACTAAACATTGTTGCTACACGCTCATTGTTGCTACTCCAGCGCTCAAAAAATGCCTAGTTAATCCCATACCAACATTTGAGGCCACCACTGAATGTGTCTTCCAGAACACAATAATAGTTTCAAAATACCTTTTCTCATTAGTTTAACTCAGTTTAACCAGTCTTTTTACAATATTTTATTTATACAATACTTAATTTACCCCCCAAAAAAAAAATATTACACAGTACTATAAAACTAGAAACAGATTGCTTTTAATATAATTTGATGGGTTTAAACTCACTTTTTGGTAATGTAATTGCAATTACATACTTAACCATCAAACTTTAACTTCCTTTTCATAATTCTACAATTACTTCACTGAATTATATATTGTACAACACAAGAGAAAAGTTCATAAACTTGAGGAATAGACAAGGATAACAGTAAAGGAATTAAAGTGCATCAAAGAATACCCAATTTATATGAGACTGACTAAATTGAGTAACAGTTCAGACGGACTGTTACTCAGTTCAGTTCAATTTGTAGTTTACTTTATTAACATGCTGGAAATAGTAGTTCAATGTATTCTGGTTCACAGATGATCTGAAATTAACGAAGAGTAAAACAGATGATGATCAGTGTAAAGGTTACAATTTGATCCGGGCAAATTTCTAGATTGATTAGCAAACGACAACAGCAATCCATCTCTAGTATAATCAATGTTATGAAACTAGCGAACGGTAAAGATGAGAAATGGAGCACAGACTTTGAGGAGAGATATGCAAACTTCAATTCGGGAAGGATCTACTAGTAAGCCTAGTACCTAGAACAACACCAGAGGAACTTTTCAAATCTTGAAAGTAAAATGAAGGGAAGTCCAAAGAACAATAAGAGAAAAGCTGAAATGTGGCTGGAATTTGCAAGGGATATTATCAGGCTTCAAATGAAAATTGGAAGAGAAGTTGGAAAGAATATTAAATGTTAGTTTAAAAGATTTGAAGGAAAGGGAAACAAAAGTTAGTGATGAAAGTATGAAAGCGTAGCAACAGGGAATTCCAGCTGAATAAAATGATCGAATGTCTGGAAGAGATGATGACACTGAAGGAAGGCTAGAGAGAATGATAAGAAGTAGCAAAGAATAGGCAACAAAATTTAATAAAACTGATAGGCATTAGGAAGGGAAGATGGGGAAAAAAATACTTTTGTTGAAAGATTACTATGCAACTGGGATTTACACCAGACAAGAGGAACGACAGTGGGCCTAATAACAGACAAGACAATCTGGAGCCAGAAACAGTTGGAGAGAATAAAGAGAAAGGTCTCTTGATTTTCAATGGTCTTCATGAGACAAATGACAGGAAAGATGGAAAGAGAGAGAAAAAATAACGTTATAACTGAAAACCCGAGAGGAGAGGGTGCAGTAAGACAGGATATTGTTACAGAATCAGTGGATATTCCACACAAGGATGATACGCACTCCCTTCTGCTTGACCAATCCCTGAGCTCTAGACTAGTAAAGAAGCTCTAGAAAGATCAACAAATGTTTATCAATGTGGTCTTAGAGGAAGGAGACACGATCTACGAGGGTAGTAGCTTAAAATATCACCAGTGGGAAAGCTCAGTGTCAAGGGAAGCACTGATCATGATGCACACGATACTCAGACGCATTGTCAATATGGAAAAGAACCAACTGTTTCAAGTGGTAGGGAGCAGAATAAGATGGCACTAGCAGATATTGATCACTATTACTAATATAATATTATAAGCGGAGTAAACTAGGTGAAGTCGTAGTGGAAGTATACGCATTGCGTGTTTTATAACACAGCGATGGAGCCCCATAATTGGACTCAGGAGCTTGAGCTTGTTTTCTAAAAGCACAGACTAGTAACTACATTAAACACGCAGCAAGACGAACGAGTTAAGAGCCTTTTATTCTGGCACCACACACTTGCATCCCGGATGAGAGCTCTTCGTCTGGCGGTGTTTAGACTGTCTTGTGTGTAGAATACCTCTTATTAGTGGTAATTCCCAACTGTTATGGTAATGAATGTATATAATTACTGAAAACTTAGATCATGTCCAACACGCGTATTTGTTGAAATAATACTCCTGAGAGAGAGACAGAGAAGGATGGAGGAAACGAGAGGGTAAAAGGAGAGAGAGACAGACAGACAGACAGACAGGCAGACAGAAAGAGAAGGATGGAGGAAACGAGAGGGTAAAAGAGAGAGAAAGAGAGTGAGAGAGAACAAAATAACATTTACCTGCATATATTCTTGTGGAAAAGGAATGACAAGAATTCTGCAAGAGTAAACATAGTTAAGGGGCGACGTAAGGGCTACATTTACACACCCGAGATAAATATGCCAAAATAAATGTTGCAAGAAATTCAAGTGTACTTTTTCTAACAAGGCGAATAATACTGAGAAAAATGTACTTCACTAACATAACATGCATGATGAAGACAAGTAACCATACGCGGGCGTGAAAAATTCAGAACTTCATTACCAGCTGAGAGAGAGAGAGAGAGACAGAGACAGACAGAGACAGACAGAGACACAGACAGAGACAGAGACAGAGACACAGACAGAGACACAGACAGAGACACAGACAGAGACACAGACAGAGACACAGACAGAGACACAGACAGAGACACAGACAGAGACACAGACAGAGACACAGACAGAGACACAGACAGAGACACAGACAGAGACACAGACAGAGACACAGACAGAGACACAGACAGAGACACAGACACAGACAGAGACACAGACAGAGACACAGACAGAGACACAGACAGAGACACAGACAGAGACACAGACAAGACACAGACAGAGACACAGACAGAACAGACAGACACAGACAGAGACACAGACAGAGACACAGACAGAGACACAGACAGAGACACAGACAGAGACACAGACAGAGACACAGACAGAGAACACAGACAGAGACACAGACAAACAGAGACACAGACAGAGACACAGACAGAGACACAGACACAGACACAGACAAGACACACAGACAGAACACAGACAAGACACAGACAGAGACACACACACAGACAGAGCACACACAGACAGAGACACAGACAGAGACACAGACAGAGACACAGACAGACACAGACAGCAGACAAGACACAGACAGAGACACAGACAGAGACACAGACAGAGACACAGACAGAGACACAGACAGAGACACAGACAGATACACAGACAGAGACAGATACACAGACAGAGACACAGACAGAGACACAGACAGAGACACAGACAGACACAGACAGAGACACAGACAGAGACACAGACAGAGACACAGACACAGACACAGACACACACACAGACACACACACACACACAGACACAGACACAGACACAGACACAGACACACGACACAGACACACACACAGACACAGACACAGACACAGACACAGACACAGACACAGACGGGGGGGAAAGGAGGGGCAGGGGCTGGAGGTGGACAGAGTTGGGGACGAAATGGAATGCAAACATAATTATCCTCTGCATGACGCAGCAGTTCTTTGAGGTGGATTATATGTTCATTAACAACCTTGTAGAAAGATAACGTATTACTACTGTTTCATTGTCATTTATTCTAAGAATCCAACAGACATAAAATCAGGAGGAAAATCGTGTTCATGTGAAGACAGGAAATCTATTTTTTTTTTTTCTCATTATTTGAAGATTTTAATTTGAAGTTTTTTTCTTCTTGCAGGATTCAGACTGAAGCGAGTGTACGAGATGGAAGGGAAGTTGTCGTAGAGATGCCCAGACTGGTATATATATACCACATATTGACCCACATATCAATACTTCACCTGGTTGTCTTTAGTCACCGTCAACGATAATATGAGGTGAAACTTTGTCTTATTTTTACATATCTCACGAGGAGTTTATTTATTGAAGTTAATCGATATCGAGATACACATCAGTGCTGTCATGTAGTACATGTGAAATTTGTATATCTTTAGTTATCTAGTTTTTCTCAAAACCAAATTATGAAACGTCAAAATGTTTCTAAACGGACACAAGGCCAAGCGGAAGAGATGCAAGAGAAAGTGACACTAAACCAGAAGTAAGATGAACCCCAGTGGAAAAATTGACGTGGAGACAAGTTCGTGTATTAACTACTAGAGGGTCGAGTGAAGCTTCCTCCAGCCTGTGTCTCGGCTAGAGGCACTATGATCAGCTGGCCTGGAGTAACTACAGCTGTGGGGCCCCTCACAAGCCACTGGGCGGCCGGACATCACATGCTCCTGGTCGCTCTCCTGCTATTCGTCTCTTGGCCGCGGCTGGTCGTCACTGCCATGGTCACCTCTAAATGTAAGTTGCAAACTATTTTTTTTTTCGTTTCAAAATATGGGCTTGAAGGTTGTCGTGCTGGTGAAGACTTTGAATTTGATCCAGTGTTCTTGTTTCCCTATTTGTAAGTTGATGAAAATACACGTTTCCATCCAAGAGAGTGAGTGCTCTCAAACCTCATGTTTTTGTTATCTTTCCCTGTCTGCCTTCATTATATGATCTTCATGTACCTGAAATACCTTTTTATTCTTATAACTTCCTTCATTTCCTGCAGTTTCTCTCTCTTTCCTCTTCCTTGATAAAACTCTCGTCCACTTTTTTTCCATGTGCGCCTCACACTTCAGTCACCAGTCTCACACTTCAGTCATCAGCCTCACACTTCAGTCACCAGCCTCACACTTCAGTCATCAGCCTCACACTTCAGTCACCAGCCTCACACTTCAGTCATCAGCCTCACACTTCAGTCACCATTCACAGAACCTCACCGAGTGTTACACAGTCCACATAAAAGATAATACATCTCGATGGAGGATTTTTCTTTATTAACGTTCCTCTTGATACTCTAGTTTTTCATCGAGAGAGTCAGTGATTGGCTGCTTCATTTCACTGTTCATTCTGATGTCTTCATTGAACTTATTGGCAAATTTTTTGTTACATGTTTTTCCATTCTTCTAATTTAAAAACTTATTTTCTCCCCATCTGTGCTATAAAAGAACAATAGCTATGTGTTCTTGCAAATTAATCTCCAAAAGAGTGTTAATAAAATTCAGTATAAAAAAAGTAAAATATAATTTAAAGCATTGTTATTTTTTTTTTGAGAAAATTCTTATGTTAATAAAATCTACAATAAACAGTTCCCTAGAGCAATTAATTTAAGAAACTAATGAAAATATTAAAGACACTAGTAGAATAACCCAGTGGTGACGGGTATATTTTATGACTCGCAAGATGAACTATAGATGTAAAATAGGTAATGAAAAAATATTTTTACCTTATTAGTTTTTACAATGTTTTCATAAGTGTTTCTCTCTGCACCTGCCTTGTCAGTAGGTGGATGGGGGGGTGTCATGCCCTTGCACCCACACTGAAAGGATGTTAGTGAGACTGACTCGAGGGAAACTCATTATCCTGTTCATAGATTGTCAGGACACACCTTCCTGGGAGGCAGGTGTGGGTGACTCATGTTCCATGTTACCTTATCAGGAGAGTGTGGGTGACTTGTGCCCCATGTTACCTTATCAGAAGGAGAGTGTGGGTGACTTATGCCCCATGTCACCTTATCAGGAGGAGAGTGTGGGGAGACTCATGCCCCAGGACATGCCTTTCAGGAGGCAGATGTGGGGTCTCTCACCACCATACTTGCCATGTAAGGAGGCAGGTGTGGCGAACTCACTCCACCGTATCCACCTGATCATGGTAAGGGGAGTGAATCCTCCACAACAACAACAACAACAACAACAAAATCTCCCAAGGGTCGCTACCCCAAAATTAAAAAATTATAACATAATATGTATTTGAAACCACTATCAAAAATGTTAATACGATGACTCCTCAACACAGTGCATCTAAAAAAAAGATCCTCGCCGAGGGTCGCTGTTACACAAAGTAATAATAATATTTTGGAGAGAAGTATATGTTCTGAAACCAATATTAAACCACCATTAAAAGATTTGTCACACAGTATACTGCAGTCAAAAGAAAGTGCGTCCCTCAAGGGAAGCAGCCTTTCCCCCTCATTTAAAATTGAAGAATATTAAAAAGCATAAAACCTGTTTGTGGGTATCAGGAAGTTTGCAACAAACTTTACTTGCGCTGACTTTCATGGAGACTAACTTTTAGTAAAACTTATAAGCCACAAATATTATATATATATATATATATATATATATATATATATATATATATATATATATATATATATATATATATATATATATATATATATATATATATATATATATATATGTATGTTGTTTGATCCCGCCTCGTGGTGAGCAATTGTATGGTCCCTGGGTTAGAGCGTCGTTGAATTTTCGCTCATCTTGATGCGGGCTAAAACAACATGGGTTCGATCCCCCGGCTAGTCGCAGTGTTGTTATTGATTAATTACCACTCGTTTGTGATTACAATAATATATGATGTGGGACTACACATGTGCATCTACCTTGGCTGATACCTATCTCCAATACACCAGGGAGAAAGGAGGGACAGCTGTCACCTTCAGGGAGTCCCACAAGTCGAGAAAATATGGAGAACTTGCCCATCATTATATGTTTGTTCCCATAGGCTCAGAGACCCTTGGCTCATGGGGAAAGAGTGCATCTAAGTTCCTCAAGGAGCTGGGCAAAAGACTCAACAGGGTAACTAGGTATCCCAGGGCAGCTAGTTTTCTGTTCCAGCGACCCAGCGCTGCTGTTCAGAGGGGTAATTAATGCATGCTGTATTTTCTGCACGCGCCCCAGCTCTGAGGAGCTGAATGAGATTTTCGCATTATAATCAGTGACAAACATGTAACAATATGTACTAGACATGTATCTCTCACACCTCGTGTACTGTATATGCCATCTTTATATCAACAATGTATCTCTTAAATCTTTTGTACTCTCTCTCTATCTCTCTCTCTCTCTCTCTCTCTCTCTCTCTCTCTCTCTCTCTCTCTCTTTTATATATATATATATATATATATATATATATATATATATATATATATATATATATATATACATACATACATATATCCTAGACAGTATAGTTTAATGAATATAACTCTTTACCTTTATATGTAAGACCAATTTCTAAACATGCAACACCTTTGTTGAGACCTTAGCTAGAAAAAACACTAACTGAAACTCGAGGAAGTAACAGAGAGGAAGAGAGAGCGAGAACGAGCAAATGGTATGAGAATACCAGAAAGTGAAATAGTGGATATCTTACCGTGTAGGAGTAACAATACCAGGTAAACAAAGTGAAATAGTGGATATCTTACCGTGTAGGAGTAACAATACCAGGTAAACAGGTCGTCATCACACAGCTGCGGCAGAAATGAAATTAAAGGAAGGCGGAGGTTAAGGCCAGGATTATTAACTAAATTTTCATTAAATTATTCCACTGTAATTAGTGTAGAGTGGTAGTGGGGCGCCGGGGTCGCTCTCTTGTTCTACTCTACTTTTATTCTCGCTAACACAAATTAAGAGCGTTTCTTATTTCCTTCTTTGTTTAACAAGTATGGAGAGGCGAAGAAAAGGTGAAGAGAAGCGCTGACCAAAAAATAACATTTTCTTAGTGTGCCTGGAGCTGTCTCCATTGTCTTTCCTTCCAACTTTACCTGTATATATGTTCTTCTCTTTTTTCTGTCTGCGAAATACTAAGTTTTGTCCAAGATAAGACTATGTGGAAAATTCTTGACAGGGGGACTTACTCCACGGAACAACAGTCTGGTTCACTCCATGGTGCCCAGTTGGTAGTCTGGTGAATAGTAGTCGCCCAGGAAGGTACTAGTGTCTTGTCTTGTGTGTGACGCGGAAGCTTCTTAAAGGATTTGCACCATAACAAGGCAATCTTAAGACTTAACTGCTACATAAATTCAGATTGCTAAGTATTTCCCACATGGGCTTAGCGCTTAATATAAAGTGTATGAACATTTTACCTTGTTTCCTGTTGCTCTTTCACTTTTCATTTGCCCGTCCTGGCCCCTGTTTGGTTACACGGGTTGGTCACAACCAAACAGTTCTCGATTCGAAACTCGGACCGGCGAAATACATGAGCCAGTTTTTTTCTACTCCACTGTATGTTGTACCCACCTTGCAGTAAACGTAGGTGTGTGTCTGTCAGGAGACTGTTGAGAGTCGCATCCATGAAAACTTAGCCAGGTGATGTGCAGACTTACTGGAAGTGTCTGTGACAAAATACCAATATGTAAGAAAACTTCAGTAATCTCAAAGTATTCAAGTGTTGAGTAAACCGTCCCTCCCTCTCCTCTCTCTCTCTCTCTCTCTCTCTCTCTCTCTCTCTCTCTCTCTCTCTTCTTCTATCTATCTCTCTCTCTCTCACACACACACATACGGGCGCGCGCGCAAGCAAACAACCAATCAAACAGACAAGAAACCAAGAATTTAAATTAATTATACCAGCAGGAGGAGACCAGTTGAGTGAATTAAAGGTTTTCTCCATAACTATTCGAAGAATATTCCAAAAATAGACTAATTGTCTGATTATTAACCATCTGACTGAATCGTGACTTAATTCAAGCAACCACCTGATAGGAGAACTTGCCTGACTGGAATCAATATTTTTAATAAAACTTTGACACACACAAAACGGCGTGCAGTAACCCATTATGTTTTTGCTCTGATTCGAAAGCATTAATGGTATCGTGGTTGAGTTTACATCTGAGATAGCAAATTTTACGGACCCAGCACCCAGATCAGAGTATTTGAGTGTTGACAGTGAGTTGAATAGTTAGCGTTATGGTCGGAGAAGTGGAATATAAGTTTATACATAGACAGGAGAAGGGAAAGAAAAGGACCTTGGAGCAGTCATAATCAATGACTTCAGAAGAACAAAACAACGCCTAACCGTGAGGAACAAAGCTAACAGAATGTTAGATGTCATAACTAGAAACATCGAACACAAATCACCAGATACCACACTGACTCACTATAATGCCCCTGTTAGATCACAATCTTGAATATACCTCCAAATAACATACAAGACTAAAATATACTGGAAAGGCCTCAGAAAAGAGATACCAACCTCGTACCATCATTCAGCAAGAAACATTATGACGAGAGACTCAGAGCACTCATCCTTTTTCCTCTCTCCTAGGAAACAGAGACTATGCAGAAATATAATTTAAACCTTTAAGAACTAGTGGAAACACTGAGCTAGTCTCAAACTTGAAACACTGAAATTATATCGAGGCTGAAGATGCAAGACAAAACGTTTGCAAAATATTTTTTGCAAACAAAATTTTAAAAGAAAGGAATAAACTACCCGCTAAAGATGCAAGCACGAAGACAATGCAATTCCTACACTGCACTTTGAAAGTACAGGGCGCATCTAGATATTACGTTGGGGCAATCTGAGTCAAGGCGATTAACTCTGGATGCTTTGACTAAAGTCTCTGCACATTTTGCAGATGCCTTGTCTGAACTATTCTCTGCTTCTCTTTCCTACTCTTTCTGTCTGTCTTTTGCTCTCTCTCTCTCTCTCTCTCTTTCTCTCTTTCTCTCTCTCTCTCTTTTTCTCTCTCTCTCTCTCTTCTCTCTCTCTCTCTCTCTCTCTCTCTTCTCTCTCTCTTTCTCTCTCTTTCTCTCTTCTCTCTCTTTCTCTCTCTCTCTCTCTCTCTCTCTCTCTCTCTCTCTCTCTCTCTCTCTCTCTCTCTCTCTCTCTCTCTCTCTCTCTCTCTTTCTCTCTCTCTCATACACACACACACACACACACACAATTGATAATATGTACATGAACAGTGATATGAACTGATATGGTGGAGAGGCCAGTGTGCTGGAGAGGCCAGTGTGCTGGAGAGGCCAGTGTGCTGGAGAGGCCAGCGTGCTGGAGAGGCCAGTGTGCTGGAGAGGTCAGTGTGCTGGAGAGGCCAGCGTGCTGGAGAGGCCAGTGTGCTGGAGAGGCCAGCGTGCTGGAGAGGCCAGTGTGCTGGAGAGGCCAGTGTGCTGGAGAGGCAACATCAGGCACATGAGGACATAGCTGGAAGTTAAAAACAAAAAAGTTAGAAAATATTTCTTTATCCATGGAATGGTGATGTGTTTTCCTCAGAGGAGACAAACAATCTCTTGATGTTAAGCAGTGTAAGTTATTATGTGCTAATTTTATTAATTAAACAAATTAGTTTCTGTGAAATAATTGGGTTAAACCAACTTAAAGTTGTTTTATGTGCTTATAACATGTGTGTCCGCAACAATGCTCAATTTTTGTATACTTACTTCCCTTAATTACTTTCTTAAAAGTTGGTCAGCCTTACTTGGAGAAAAGTTTCGATTGATTTTGGCCTGAATAGGTCCCAATTTGTTAGCTTGGAAAAAATTAATACCGCTTTTCATGCGACATTTCTGAGCCTCGATTAAATGCTACCAGTTCAAGTTGATTACTTACTAATGCAACTTTTTGAAGAGCGTCAAGTTTAATTTATTTCATGATGTTGGTCTTTTTTGTCTTCCTGAAAAGTTTTTTTTTTCCAGTATATGCCAATAGGCAGTATATACACAGAGCCAAGACAGTATCAGGAGCTAGGCGGTGTACGAAAAATATCCATTATTCAGTACATGTTTACGACAGTGTCATGAATAAGCTAAGTGGCCTACGGAAGTTGCCTAGTAGGCATTGCACAGCCAGGACAGTGTCATGAAACTGCTAGAAAATTAGCGTAATAACTGTCCTAGGGATTATATGATTAACATTAGCAGTACTGCAATCCCCACTAAACACATTGAACGTATGGCTATAACAAAACATAGCAGGCGTGATTCTGCATGCCAAGTGAATCTAACTCTGGTCCTAGACACTATAAAAGGCTCTACCCAAGGGAATTAAACACCTTGGTAAGTGTAGAGGGGTAAATATCACAAGTCACACAGGTTAGTATCTTTTAGATCAAGGAAAAGAGATTGATAAGATACATCTTACCCTTATGGTAACTGGAGTCTCTTACTGATCCA
Source organism: Cherax destructor (assembly GCA_009830355.1). Taxonomy (NCBI): domain Eukaryota; kingdom Metazoa; phylum Arthropoda; class Malacostraca; order Decapoda; family Parastacidae; genus Cherax; species Cherax destructor. Next base: position 78,530 of record WNWK01003099.1, on the reverse strand, counting down.
CCCAGCGTCCACCTGCCAGACTAAAGGCAGGTGGACTGGTATAATGGTCACATGACCCCGGTTGTTACTAGAATACAGGGTCCTCTGACAGACAAAATAATGTGTTGTACTCTGAATTTTAACTTGATATAACTTGTATAAAACATATACTTCTCTATTCAATCTCACATCGAACGAATACAAGACGAAATAAATGAGTGATAAATAAAACAGATTAATAAAAAGAAAGGATATGAGCGAAACTTAAGAATCATTAAATTAACATGAAAACTACTATCAAATGTGTGATATAATATGAACAGAGCAGAGCTGAAAATGATACACTGGTCCGAAGGTCGGCCATGTAGCCATAGTCTATGTTATGCTGCTGACAAGAACAGATGATTGAGTGGAGTTACAATAATAACAATAGCAACAAGAACAACAACAACACAAGTGATACACGTAATAATAATAATTCAAGTAATGATAATACAAGTAATATTAATAATGATATTTATCCCTATAATCATTATCATGAATTTAATAATAATTTGAATAAATATATGTATTTTCCATGTGTCCACATGACACGACAAATACTGGATTCTTAGCCATGGATTAGTCGGCGAATAGGAGAGCTCAATTTCAGGGAGGGACGTTGACTGGTTGCTTCATGGAGTTCCATTCGACCCATGGAAGAGCTTAGCGTGAATGTAAGCGACTCGCTGAGCTCACAGCAGTGATTGCCTGCTCGGTCATTGAGAGGCCACGCCAAGGCCATTGGATGGATGGGCAATGGCCAGTGGATACACAGAGCACCAGTTACCAGCAAAGAGGCAGTGTCCTCTCAGGAGTATCAGTGCTGTGAAGTGTGAAAAGGGTAACATTTGGTGATGTTTTTGGACATTTAATGTTATCCTGATAATTATTGTAATAGCAAGGGGATTGCAAAACTGGTGACTAGTGAGAAATCATGCGGTGTTGTAATGTAACCATGGCAGTAACTGATGTGTCATGTGAGACCTCATCACTGGTAACGAGTGGGATGTGGGACGTTTCAAGAATGGTACCGTGATGTATAGTGATGCATATTTGGGACGAGGAATAAATTTTTTATCCTATTTAAAAAGGTTAGAACCTTACTATTTCCTTAATAGTCCACATATTTTAAACAAAAGATAATTGTATCAGTGTAATCTGAATAGGATATTGTTATTGGTTGTCGGCAGCATTGTCAGCTTGTTGTAGGGGGTCACAAAGTGCTAAGTGACTGGGGATGCGTCTGGCCGCTGCTATGACATTGGGTCTTAGTGATATAGGCAGTTATGATTGAAGAAGGATATGAAGTTGGGTACAGGAGGCGAATTCTCATATGCGCAGACATAAGGGACAGTGTCTGCGAGGTTATAGCAGTGTCTAGGAGGTTATAATAGAAATACAGGTTATAACAGTGTCTGGGAGGTTATCAAAGCTTGAGGAGATAGACGCTTACTCTAATTTTGTCAAATTTTCTGATACATATTTCATCATTGACTGATTTCTTCGTGGTTGATTTACACAGTTACCAGTTGTCATTGTCGGAAGGATGCCATGGAAACAGTGTAAGCAGTTCACAACACAACGTATTCAAGTGAAGTGTGCATGCCTGTAATAGGTGGTGTTTTTCTTGTAAATATACACACACGAAAGATGTGTGTTCATCCACTTCACTTCCCATAGTGTTGTTACTCGCTTGAATATGTTCTTGCAGACATTATGCGTTTAAGCTCACACATTGGAAATAGCTCTACAATATCAAGATTTTGGCTGATTATATGTTAGCACCCGGTATTTCCTACACACACACACACACACACACACACACACACACACACACACACACACACACACACACACACACACACACACGTGGCGAGGTGTCAAAGTGGACGACTCTGACGAGTAGGGTTCCACAAGGGTCCGGTGCTGTTTCTGGTATTTGTGAACGACATGACGGAAGGAATAGACTCCGAAGTGTCCCTGTTTGCAGATGATGTGAAGTTGATGAGAAGAATTCAATCGGACGAGGACCAGGCAGAACTACAAAGGGATCTAGACAGGCTGCAAGCCTGGTCCAGCAATTGGCTCCTGGAGATCAATCCCCACTAAGTGCAAAGTCATGAAGATTGTGGAAGGGCAAAGAAGATATAAAATACTGAGAGGAATTGAAAAGGTGGACAGACAGAATGTTCCAGAATGGGACATAGCAACAAGGGGACACAGTTGGAAGTTGAAGACTCTGATGAATCACAGGGATGTTAGGAAGTATTTCTTCAGTCACAGAGTGGTCAGAAAGTGGAATAGTTTGGGAAGCGATGTAGTGGAGGCAGGATCCATTCATAGCTTTAAGAAGAGGTATGATAAAGCTCATGGCTCAGGGAGAGTGACCCAATTCTGCAATCCTACATGTCATGACAACAATTGTCACAATTTTCGTACGACAAAGCACCGTTTCTCTTGATTTAGAATTGGTTGTTTACTGATAATTGGTACTGAGTGTTTCCACTGACTGTTGACTGTCCATCTAATGGCCTTGGTTTCTCGGTGGCCATCTAAGCAATCACTACTGTACGCTCAGCAGTCACTTGCACGCAAGCCAAGCTCATCACATGGTCAACCTAACCTCGATGACACAGCTCTACTCTTTTTTGAATAATGAATTGCCAAGGATGCATTCATTATCGTACTCTAAAGACCTCCAGAGAACATGAATCACCCAAGCGTTTGGGCTGTGTCCCCAGCACCAGACGTTTTTCAGAGTTGAGAGCCTCATATCAGTTAGAACACCGGACCTTAGACATCAGAGATGCAAGTTTGACTCCTGCTGTAGCAACACCTCATCTACTTCCTACGAGCCTGTGTGAATGGGGAAGGCATCAGACGTAAGGCACCACTTGAGCCAAAGATGTTCTGTGTCCGCACCACAGTGCGTTTTAGGCTGCAAACAGTACCCCAAAGAAGAATCCTCGTTCCTTTAACATTGGGCTGCCCCTGTCATAAAACAGCATACGGTACCCCACGTCACCCGAAGATTCACCGAGCCTTTGCCATAAGGACTGCCTCCGCCAGAGGGTCCCTCAAGGTGTATAATCCCTACGGTTTATCGCTGCATTACAATAATAATAATAATAATAATAATGGTAATTAATAATAATAATCCGCCGGAGGGCTGGACATGGCACTCCACTTGTACTCCACTGGAGTCAGTGATGAGCCATCATTTAGAAAAGACCCGTGGCTGGATTTCGCCCCTTTTGAATATATTATCATTTTGCCATGTCCATAATTAAATATTAAAGGGAAAGTGTTAAACCCCTAGATGTTTCACAGAGCCGACTGAGGAAGATGAGTGTAGGTATGTTTCTCTAGATGTGGCATGAAGATAATGTTTGATGGGAGCATTTTGAGAAAATTTATTTATGCCGCTAGGCAGTAAATTTTTTATACGTTAAACACATGTAGCAGAGCGACCATTTTTATTAAAAGACGTATTGTGCAAAACTTATTTATAGAACTACGTATTTTAATAAGGTTGAGGTTGCCAAGAGTTGTAAATATATATTATGTCGCCTACTTGCTATTAATTGCATGTCCTGAATATGTAATATTCGCGAAACATTGTATACTCACAGAATACTCCTTACACACTCGTGATCTTTCACAACATGCTTTCAAGTTCTTGATTATGTGTTAGAAGGTGGGTAGCACGCAGCCCCCTCCTTACAGCCTTCACCACAACCAATTTACTTACAATTTTGAGACGTTGCCTCTCAGCAGTAACCTGAACCTGTAATCGCATACTCTAGAATCATTTTAGAAAAAAATAAATAACTAAATCTTACTCAACTAATTTTTAATCAAGCAGCTCCTACTTTCAGAATTTGAAGGTACTGTAATGAGTAAGCAAAGAAAAGGTGTAACTTAGGGAGGGGGTTAACTTGTATAAGTAAGGTGTGTCAGGATCACACACCCTTCAAGGAGGTTGTCTTGATGGTCCTGAGAGACTCTTCATATAGAGAAATTTGAATTGATTTCCCTTCATCTGGATCAGTCCTAATTACATTGCATGTTGTATAACCCTTAAGGATTTAGCGTTTTTCCATAGAGATAAAAGTAACAATCAGAATCACATATTATGGGCTAGGGAATGAGGGAGGAGAATGTGAGAGTCAGTCAAACATGTGAGCAAACATTGTAAAATGAAGCAAAACTAGTAAAAATTCTCATAGCCATAATAGAATAGTTAGTTTATAATGTTTATAATGTTCACAATAAGAAATATGACTATGACTGGACAAGGAAGAAGCCAATGATTCAGGCAGTCATGGAACACTTACCTGTAGTTTAAAAGAATTTTCGAGCATTACTGAAGGCATTATGCATCATATATAAAATAACCATGCACCTAACTTAAACAGATTTATATAATGTTAAAAATGCATCATAAGATGATTGGTTTATATTGTTTAAAGTCTATTGACTGCACAAGGCTCACCTACATATCACCTACACACAAGAGTCAAGAATATTTTAATCCCTTAAATAGAAATGGGTTTGTATCTCAGCACTGAGAGATACAAACCCACTTGTCGTAGGTCCTTCTCATATGATGCTTCGTTGAGTGGTGTAGTATCGTGACCTGAGGCAGCCCTTTGTGTGAGGTGTTATAAACGTTTGCGTCTGAGATCAAATAAGTTAGTGGTAGCAGCCGGTGGCCTTATTGCGAGCCATGACTGAACTATTGGTGTTTGATCGGTCGCATAAAGTGGTCTGTGTCACTGAATAAAAGATTTACTTGTCATTAACGAGTGATCATCGAAAGCTAGTGTGGGCACCAAATGCTTGCTCGATTAATCCCTGTAAAAAGATATTCAGTCGTTTTTTCCTGGTATTTGGGGTTTGCTGAAGAATTAAAGTAAGATCTACATAGCTGGTTTACTCACCTTTATTGAAAAGTGCTACGTAATGTGATGCAAACAGCACTAGGCATGGCTACTATATGGGAGAACTTTGAGTATACTGCGTCTGGGTGTTAGCAAAGCTCATAGAGGCTTCCTTGAAACACTATACGTCCACCAATGTGGTTTCAGCACCACAACTGCTGTCCCAGTGCAACACCACTACCACTGTTGTCCCAATACAACACCACCACTGCTGTCCCAATACTACACCACCACTGCTGTTGTCACAATGCAACACCACCACCACTGCTGTCCCAATACAACACCACCACCACTGCTGTCCCAATACAACACCACCACCACTGCTGTCCCAATACAACACCACCACCACTGCTGTCCCAATACAACACTACCATCACTGCTGTCCCAATACTACACCACCACTGCTGTCCCAATACAACACCACCACCACTGCTGTCCCAATACAACACCACCACCACTGCTGTCCCAATACAACACTACCATCACTGCTGTCCCAATACTACACCACCACTGCTGTCCCAATACTACACCACCACTGCTGTCCCAATACTACACCACCACTGCTGTCCCAATACAACACCACCATCACTGTTGTCCCAATACAACACCACCATCACTGTTGTCCCAATGCAACACCACCACCACTGCTGTCCCAATGCAACACCACAACCACTGCTGTCCCAATGCAACACCACCACCACTGCTGTCCCAATGCAACACCACCACTGCTGTCCCAATACACCAATACCACCACTGCTGTCCCAATACAACACCACCACTACTTCTGTCCCAATGCAACACCACCACTACTTTTGTCCCAATGCAACACCATATATGTGCTTGACTAAGGTTCTACGAGCTGTGGAGATTCTTTGTACAGTTTCCAGCTGTGCAATTTCCCCTGCCTTGAAGGGAACCGTTAGTACACAGCATTATTACAGTCTGGAGAGCGAGTTTCCTGAAGAGTGGCATCACTGGTTTCGCTTCTCTTGTTTTTAAACGTCTACTTATCCAGCCAATTATATTTCTTTCAGTTGTAATAACGTTGTTATGCTACTTAAACGTGAGATCTGACATTATCACTCCCAGGTCTCTCCCATTAAACGCACGCTGTACTGAGTGGTTAGAGTTTGTCCTGTACTCCGATCTTCTGTTCATTTCCCCAGTCTTTTCTTGATGTAATAAGTGAAATTTGTCCTCATTCAGTATCATGTTGTCAGTAGCTTACTGGGATTCTTGGTTTGTTTTTGCTCGGAGGCTACCCGAGTCTTCAGTGGATACCTCTCTTAAAGATTCTATACTGTCTGTAAATTATGATTCAATTCTATGGGTTATATACCAGTCTATATCAGAATATCATATTTTAATTTTTTCTTGTTATTCTTTTTGCATCCATTTTGTGAGCAATTATCCCATAGTCACACTTTTCAAATTCTTTTGCAAAGTCAGTGTTCACTACATCTGCATTTAACTTTCCTTCCTATGTATCCAAGACCGTACCGTAATGGTCCAGCAACTGCGAGGGGCAGGAGCGTCCTGTTCTGAACCCATGATGACTTGGGTTTTGCGGCTTCTGGAATTCTATGTGATTGCCAGTCTTGCTTCTTAGGACTCTTTAAGAAATCTTGATAATGTGAGACGTCACCGCTGTCGGTCTACAGTTTTATTTATGCTATTGATTTACCACCACCTTTGTGCAATGGGGCTATATTAGTGGTTTTCAAAGACTGTGGGATTTATCCAGTCTCCAGGCTTCTCTTCGTTAGAATATTTAAGGCACATGATAATAGCTTCTTGCAATTAGTGACGAATATGGAGTTCCGTGAGTCAGTATACTGATTTATAAGATGACCCTCACGTCTTTTTAAGCGCCTATAAATTCCTTTCTTCTGCCCTAAAAGATACTTAAGCCTATTATTCATCCATTTTGGGTCATTTCTACTTGATCTAATTTCTTTATACGGGATAAATGTTCTTTGGGCAGCCTGTATAGTGTTAAGAAAACTCTGGGCTTGGGTTGGTGTGCATTTGCATGAAATCAATGGTTTCTTGGAAGTGGGGTTTCGATTATATCAGAAATTAGGAAGATGTCTGCAGCATTTTGTCTTATTAATGATGAACTCATTTGGGTCGTCAACCTTTATGCTGATCAGTGGTTCACTGAACAGCGAGTTATACTGGGATTCAAGTATGTCACCAATTTCTTCATTGTCATCAGTGTATGTTCCCTCTCCTGTAATGAAAGGCCCGATATTAGAGGTTACCTTTGGGTAAACCTTTGGGTACACCACGGAATGGGTGGGGTTTAAATTCATGGCGAGCAAGTCAAACCCCATCCGTTCCGTGGTTTGTTTGAAATCGTGTTATTATGAGTTTTTGGTTTCTCGTTCTCTCCTTGACTATGTATGACTTATTTAACCTGAGCTCAACATTTTCCAGTTATTTATCCAGTTTTCCTCTTCGTTCTTCAGAGAGCGTTATATGCGTGTAGAACATAGTTCTAATGCCATTAAGTTCATTCTTTCAAAATACTGGTTCATGTTTTCATTTACCATATTGTTTTCCAGTATATGCCAGTAAACTCGCGATTTATTAGCTTCCAGATGATGTTCCTGTTGTTAAAGTTAAATTTGTTAAGCATAACTTCATGACTGAGTGAGTGTTACTGGTTATGACCAGTGAGCCGGCATGTCTGAACTTCTGTTCGGTTGTGGTCTGAGTTTACTGTCTTAGACACTTATATTCCGTACCTGATCATAATTATTTGCGAACATAATGTCGAGTATTTTCCCGTCTGGTCAGTTCCGCTATTTGCTAGCACAAGTGGAATCTGTTGTTGACTTATTAGTTCAGCCGAGTGAGACTGTTCAGCGAAACTAACTCCTGGAATTCTCTATGCTATTACAGTCTTGGCTGCATACTTCCATTATAAGTGTCATAAATTGAAGTCACCAAGCAATAGGATATTTGGGGCCGGTTTTAATAAGTTCTCAAGACAGTACTCAATTTTCACTAATTGATATTTGAACTGCTAGAAAGATGCGTCTGGTGGTCTATATACAAATGCAATAACTAGATTTTGATATTAAATTCTAAGCACCAAAACATCGACTACATCATTCGTGGTGTTAACTGTCTTGGTACATATATGCGACTCTGGCATACTGACCCCCCTTCCCTTGTTGTCTGTTTTTCCGGGCGCATCTAACCAAAATGTACCAAGCAATCCATATCTCATTGTCAAGGTGAGTCACTGTAAAAGCTGCAAACATTGCATTAGACTCGGATAGTAGACCACTAATGAACACTGTTACGATGTTACCCGGTTTAAGACCTTGAATTTTAGCAAATGCAAATTATGTTATGTTATTTTGACTTTTCTGTTAGTTTTAATATCTGAGGTTTTTGGTGAGCCCGTCACTGGTTTTCTTTCCATTGGTTTTGTTTACGGTCCATGATGGTTCCTAGGTGGTGATACAGTTTTACCATTTCTTGCCATTCTTTTCAGTTTCCTGGCACTAAAAAAAATATATATCTGTTATCTGTATGGTTGTAATTTTCACATTTCAGTGCATGTTCTTGTTGCTTTGTTCGCCTCGTGTCCTTCACCTGGAACGCTGAACAGTTTGTTTCAAAACTTCCTCTCACGTTCTGAGTAATAGCATATTGTGCAGTGACATACCGCCATCCACGGCCGTTGCTGCTGCCGCTGCTACCAGCGCTGCTTCCGCCGCCGCCGTCGCCGCCGCGACCACCAAACACCGCCATCTAACACCACAACCACCACCACCACCACCACCACAGATGTGGTCGTGGCGAGAATGCTATCACTGCGTCTCGGGTATTAAAGAAGATGTAACCAAGAACTGGTATTATGTCCACCGAGCTGTGTAAGGCTCTATTCTGGTGGCCAAATTTAGTCCTGCCGGCTCTGGAGATGGGTTAAAAAAATCGGGAAATTTCAATACAAACTGAAATTTTTAAATTCCCTGCATTCAAAATACAACCAAGATAGAGAGATAAGCGCTGACGCTATTTGGTAACCCGGTAAAAGTAAGTGTTTTATAAAGTGGGATTTTGGGCACAAGTGGTTGGAGCGCGCAACATAGACAGGTATTTGGAGAAACCCGCGAATATCCACAGCAAACCTTTATTTGAAGAATGTTTCGGTCTATTTAGACCGAAAAGTATCCACAAAGAGACTTGTTACGCATGCCTGTGTCTCGTGGCCACACTGGGAACAAGTCCATGCCTGTGTCTCGTGGCCACACTGGGAACAAGTCCATGCCTGTGTCTCGTGGCCACACTGGGAACAAGTCCATGCCTGTGTCTCGTGGCCACACTGGGAACAAGTCCATGCCTGTGTCTCGTGGCCACACTGGGAACAAGTCCATGCCTGTGTCTCGTGGCCACACTGGGAACAAGTTCTGGCCTTCACAACACGGGATGACCAATATTAACCTCAGCTGCACGATCTTTGCCTAGTTGTGGCACTGAAAGAAAAAACGTACGTGTGTCAGTGTCATGACACAAGGAACGTCAGTGCTACCTCCATGACATCCAGGGTATCCTGTGTGTTATGATAGAATATTTTACATATGTTTTGCATTATATTAATTATATAGATGCAAGTCATCACTTGGAAAAAGATACACTAGCTTCATAAATAAAGAGAGAGAGAGAGAGAGAGAGAGAGAGAGAGAAATGACAAATAGAGCTTGTTACCGTGTGAGTAAATGAGTGAGTTAGTGAATATGTGAGAGAGGGTCTGCATGTTAATGCGTTTGCTTCTCTTACGTGTGTGTGTGTGTGTGTGTGTGTGTGTGTGTGTGTGTAAGTGCACATGTGTACACCAGGGCAGTACGAGAACTAGACCGGTCACTAGTACCTCCAGACATGGCAGTAGCTCGTATAAAGCAAATGAAGAATTAATTATTGATTCAGCACTAACACTCGTTGTCACAAAGAGAATATAAATGCTCTTCGCATCAGCGTTGCAAAACTAATTGCACTCTTTAGTTTAAGCTGAAACTTATTTCAGTATCAGTGGCACTTTTTTCAGATATTTGTCCTGCTGAGCACGTGTCCTGCACGACACTCGACACTGTTACTAAAAGATACATTTGAGTTAACTGAAGAAAGCATAAGAGAAGATGTTGTCTGGTAATACACTCTATTACGTTTTTAATAAAGTTCATTTTATTTGCCCTCTTTTATGGCTAACTGCCTAAGCCGTGAAATTTTAGTGTATTGGCTTACGTTCACTTCAAACGGTGTCAACCCTGGGTACAATGTTTGGTTATTATTACTGCACTGTTTATGGCAAACTCTTAACCCGTGTGAGTCATTCAGAGCACGAACAGTTGGGGACTCGATCCTACTCTCACTCATCAATACCCGGTTTCTGACTAATAACGCACCAGGTTAGAACCACTTTTGTTAGGTGAACCATATTTTGGAAACAATGTTTTTTTTTACCTAAGACTTTCAGTAATATGTTCTGCAATAACTGCGTACATGAACAACTGAATTGTAAAAATAAATTTGATTTCAGCAAATGAAAAGAGCAGCGGATGCCATTCCAAGACATTTAAATATCATCCACAGACACAGGAAATGAGAATGGCTGGTTAGTTTGATTCCCTAGATGGGCGAGACGTGTAGCAGTCTCGTCACACCTGCTGTCACAGTTCACCTAATACAGTGATTCCCAAAGTGGGAAAGATCCAGGGAAGGGTTGAGGAAAAAGGGGGCGGCAGTGTGGCATCAGGACCAAGGGAGTGTTTGTTTTACAAAATCTACATGACAAAGCCAAGATGTACTTTATTGCATTACCAACATCCTATTTAGTGGAGCTATATATAATCCCTCTATGTGTACATAAACTGTTACTCTTACTGCATATACTTCTAAAATATAATCAGAATATGAATAATATATATATATATATATATAATATATATATATATATATATATATATATATATATATATATATATATATATATATATATATATATATATATATATATATGTATATTTACACCAGAGGTGGACCCCATCATATATATATATATATATATATATATATATATATATATATATATATATATATATATATATATATATATATATATATATATATATATATATATATATATATATATATATATATATATATATATACCGAAAATCTCATCCAGCTCTTCCGAGCTGGTGCGTGCCCAGAATACAGCATGCATTACCCCTCTGAACAGCAGCGCTGAGTCGCTGGAACAGAAAACTAGCTGCCCTGGGATCCCTAGTTACCCTGTTGAGTCTTTTGCCCAGCTCCTTGAGGAACTTAGATGCACTCTTTCCCCATGAGCCAAGGGTCTCTGAGCCTATGGGAACAAACATATAATGATGGGCAAGTTCTCCATATTTTCTCGACTTCTGGGACTCCTGAAGGTGGCAGCAGCCCCTCCTTCCTCCCTGGTGTACTGGAGATAGGTATCAGCCAAGGTAGATGCACATGTGTAGTCCCACACCACCTGCTTGCCGTCTGTCCAGGCTTGAAGGGTGATACATATATATATATATATATATATATATATATATATATATATATATATATATATATATATATATATATATATATATATATATATATATATCAGTGTAATTCGACCGTCAATAATGAACAACATGATGAGTACGCTAATGATTTAATTGTATTTTCGGGATTATATAGACATACATAAATACTTAAGCCTCATAATTCATGCATACCTCTTATTTGTAACTGAATCCCTATGATAGACGTGTGTGTGTGTTTGTATAGTGATGAGTAATAGTATTCATGTTTTGACAGGGCCATGGTACGGTGTGCGTGCGTACAAACTCACCCACAGCACGGGATGGGTAATGCTAGCCTTCCGGCTCGCCTACCTGTCTGTTTTTATGTCTGCTTGTCTGCCGCTTAGATGTCTGTTACCATGTCTACTTGCTCACTTCTCTATCTGCCTGTCTGCTGCCTACCTGTTTTGTTGCCTGTCTGCCTGCCTGTTTCATTGCCTGTCTGCTTGCCTAACTGCTTTCTTGCTTGCTGGCCTATCTGCCTGCTGTTTACCTGTCTTTTTTTTACCAACCTGTTTGCCTGCCTCTCTGCTTGCCTGCCTGCCTGCCTGCTTGTCACTTGCCAGATCTGTATTCTAACTGAAACATAAATATTCCAAGAATAGCGTCCAGGTAAACGACGCAGGGTCTTGAATCAGCCGTGATTTGTGTGGCATTTTTTTCTGCAGTCGCCTTTTGTTAGGGAAAATGGCGTAGCTTATGGTGAGACGTTTCTTGTAAATTGCGAAGGTTTTCCACAGAAAATGCGCCGTATTATTCCCTGACATATGACTTAATTCCGTCTAATCTGACAATGTAGGAGTGGGGATTAATCTAAAAATTGGAAAATGGAATTTATGTTCGACATAATCAGTCGTTGGGAACCTAAAATAAATACAAATTGTATTTGGTAAATATTCTATACGGTGTTAGTACGTGTGTCTTGTGGTAATGTACACTCGATGAATCAATTTACTAAAAGTTTATGAATTTTGTTGTAGATGCTATTGAATTATGTAGTATAATACGTATCCCCGCAGTAAATATAAATAATAAAGTCGATAAAATCAAGAAAATAAACAATATTTAACTCAGTATTACCAAGCCACTCCATTTGTAGGTCTTAAATACAAACGTTGATCTTAGACGGGGAAACCCAAGCGTGTTCTGTGGTTGGACTGAGCTGCCTGGGTGTGACAGCACGTATCTGAAACCCCGACACAGGCTTCCCTGCCACCTAAGAAGGACAATCGATGGCTGAGATTACTGGATCTATTTCCGTGTCCCACAGCTGCCTGCTGCGTGCAAGTTCACTGTTGCTGCTGCCTTTTCCATGGAGGTGCCTCGTTGTTCTTAATGCAGGAATTGGAGCCACCGTCTCCTAAGGATCAGACCGGATTACCTCTCATTCCGCAGGTGTTCAATGACCCCCAGTGGGCTTTTCACTTCTAGTGAATTTTTATTGTTATTATTTTTTTTTATTAACACATCGGCCGATTCCTATCAAGGCAGGGTGGCCCGAAAAAGAAAAACTTCCATCATCATTCACTCCATAACTGTCTTGCCAGAGGGGTGCTTTACACTACATTTATAAAACTGGAACATTAACACCCCTCCTTCAGAGTGCAGACACTGTACATCCCATCTCCAGGACTCAAGTCCGGCCTGCCGGTTTCCCTAAATCCCTTCATAAATGTTACTTTGAATTTTAATGATAATTATTCGTTAGGGAGACTAGGATGAATCTCATAAAAAAAATATTGATTTATTCTAGTTTTACTTAATACGTAGTGCTCATAATATATATTGTAGTGAATATGCTTACAATTATATTAATCATCATTTGAGTATATAATGAAGTTTCTCATTGAAAGGACTTCATCTGTGTAAGTTTGCATCAGCATTACTATAAAAAAGTGTTAACTGATCTGCTGCTGACCTCATTACATCAGCAGTGGTCATGTTTTCTCAGGAAGTGTAAGAGGAGTGTATTGTCAACACACCAAGAACAAAAACACTCTTAAATTTCGTATATGTTTTTCCTAAGAACAGCGTAGATGAGAACATAACCACGTCGTTCTCATTATGTAACATTAGTGTTCCCTTCTACCAATATCTTCACCATAAAAGACTTAACCGAAAGGCAAGTAGCACTCCATAAAGCATTGACGCTGTTTGCTTTATTCTGAGTGCGAGTTGCCAAACTGTACACGTTGGTGAAACTTGAGTGAGTGTGGAAACTTGTATTAAAGAACTTGTCTGCTGCACAGCCGTAAAGATGAGTGAAACACCAGTTATTGATCATTGTTCTACAATGGCGCAACAATAGTTTTCAATTAGACTGATCACCATTGAAGAAAATATCTAAAATCCTTATTGCAATTTTTAGATACAATCACACAAACGAAGCAGCATTTTTAGCGTTTGCGGTGTATTACAACATGGACATCAAGATATATATATATATATATATATATATATATATATATATATATATATATATATATATATATATATATATATATATATATATATATATGTACATATACATACATATATATGAAACAGAAGAGTAGACGAGAAGCTCGAACGTCAATTCATAAATTGACAGTCTGACGTCTTACCGTTTTTACAATTTAATTTGAGTTCATAGACGATGTGGACTCTAAAAGAGTAAGAATAGATCTACTGCTAAAGCTCCTGGGCCGAGGGAAGGAGTTCAGTTAGGTTACAGTTGGTGCCTCTGACGGAATGTGTTACCTCCGAATCCTTCCTCTTAGAGGCCTGGGTTAGCCTATACGGTGGACCGTCGGACTGTCAATTAACGGACCGTGGTTCGAGTCCCTCTTCCATCCTTCTGTTTATTCATCGACAGTTTTTTATTATAACTTAATTTGAGTTCATATATATTATTTTTATTTTATTTACACATAGGCCGTTTCCCAATGAGGCAAAGTGACCGGAAAAATAAGAAACACTTTAATCATCATTCACTACATCACACTCTTGACAGAGGCGTCCCGACACTACAGTTTAAAAACGGCAGCATATCTCCACCCCTCGTTCAGAGTGGAGGTACTGTACTGTTGACCTCCTGGACTCAAGTCCGGCTTACTGATTTGAGTGGATCTCCTCGTGTTACTTTTCATACACTTTAACAACAGGTCAAGGCATAAAAATAATTTGTCTCCCCTCCCTTTTGTCTAACACGTTCATGCACGCGTGCTGGAAGTCTAAGCTCCCCGCACACAAAACCTCCTATACCCCCCCTCTCTCCAGCCTTTCTAGCACGAACCTTAACCCACTTTCCTCCACCTATTCCATACACTTGCAACATCTGCCACATTGCTCCCATATCAACCCTATCATATGTCTTTTCCAAATCCATAAATTAAACGAAAACCTCTTTACCCTTATCTAAATTCAGTCACTTATATTCTTCACTTGGTCTATATATCCTATACCCTTCCTAAAGCCTCCTTATTGATCTGCGATCCTGCTCTCCGTTTTACTCTTAATTCTTTCAATATTAAATCTAAAATACACCTTACCTGGTATACTCAACAGGCTTATTATCTTAATTATCTTATAATTCTTACACTTTCGCCTTCTGTGCCTTAATACAAAAGAACTATGCATGATCTCTTTCGCATACATTTACTCAATAAAAGCACCAACCATTCCAAAACTATATCTGCACCTGCTTTTAATGTGTTGATCCCATCAATCGCAGCTGCTTTATCTCCTTTCATTCTACCCACAGTTTCAAGTAACTCCACCACACTCGCATCTGGCTCTTCCTCACTCCTAATTGATTTAATACCTCCCTGGTCAGTGCACGAAATCTCGGCTTCCTTTTCTTCGTCAATATTTAACAGTTCTCAGAATATTCTTTCCATCTGTTCGATACCTCTAACTCTCCTTGTAATAACTCTCCTCTTCTATTTTAAACTGTAAAATCCATTCGTTCCCTAAGTTTTCTCAACTTATTAATCTCACTCCAAATTTTTCTTTTATTCTCGGTAAAATCTGTTGACCGCATCTTGCACACTGTCATTTCCTCTCTTTGTACATTTCTTCACCACTCTCATAACCTCTCTTTTTCTCTCCATATACTCCTCCCTTCTTATATAATTTATAAAACCCTCTCATATGCTAACTTTTTCTCCCACCCCTCTTGTATACACAAACTTCTCCTGCACACTGTCTCTTAAATCTACTCCATTCCTCTTCAGTTTCCTTGCCTATACTCTCACAAGCCCATCTTTCTTCCAATAGTTGCTTATATCTTACCCTAACTGCAGCCTACTCTAGTTTATAAACCTTCACCTCTCTTGCTTACTTTCTGATACCATTCTCCTTGTACTCTGTCTACCTTTTACACTCACTGTTGTTTCATCTAAGAAATGTGTTATATCTGTAGCCCCCTATATAAACATGCACATGCTGAATTCTACTACGTTCTTTATCAAATGTTGTATACTTACCCTATTTTTCTTAAAATATGTATTACCTATTACTAAATAACTTTCTGTACAAAGTTCAATCAAAGGCGCCCCTTTATGATTTACCCAAAGCACTCCAAACGTACCTACCTCGGGCTCTATATCCGTTTCTCCAACTTCAGCATTCAGGTCATCTTCCACAATTATTCTCTCCAGATAATCTTTGAATTTATACATTTATATTTCTTCGCCTTCCATAACAGATCTAACTCCCTCAGATATTCCTGACCTAATCCCATTTATTTTTCCCCACTGAAACTCCCCTACATATTTCTCCATCGTTTCACTTAGAGCTAGGACATCCACCGTCTTTTCGTTCATGACATTGGCAATCATCTCTTATCATCTGCACTACATCCACGTACATTCAAACATCCCAGCTTCTTATTTTAAGTAATTTATACAAACGTGATTACTAGCCCATTGCTCCTGGCATTTTAGTCGTCTCTTAAGACACCCATGGCTCGTGGAGGAAAGATTCTTTTCCACTTCCCCACGGAGATTAAAGGAAATAGATAACAAGAACTATTATGAAAATATAAAAAATCAGATGGGTGCATATAAATAAACTTTTACAAGTTTATTTACCTAGGTGTGAGTAGCAGTAGTAAGACACCTGTTTTTTTTTTCCAAGTTTATGATACAGAAAGAAAAGACTCCAGCAATCATACCATTGTATAAAACAATTACAGGTTACCATTTCACACGCATCTGGCAGTACGGTAGTACCTACCTGGGTGATTGCTGTTTACCAACCTACTACTATATATATATATATATATATATATATATATATATATATATATATATATATATATATATATATATATATATATATATATATATATATAGTAGTGTACATTTCTTCTGTATGGCTCAAAATGGCGCGGTCACCCCCTGAGACCCTCATCCCTGAGCGGTCTCCTTCCGCGCGCTCGCACCCCCGCCCCCGCCCGGCCGCGCCTCGCTGCCTTCTGCAGCGCCTTCTGCGGATCGCCCCAGCGCCCCGAGCTGCCTTCTGCAGTGCCTTCTGCGGATCGCCCCAGCGCCCCGAGCTGCCTTCTGCGGATCGCCCCAGCGCCCCGAGCTGCCTTCTGCAGCGCCTTCTGCAGATCGCCCCAGCGCCCCGAGCTGCCTTCTGCAGCGCCTTCTGCAGATCGCCCCAGCGCCCCGAGCTGCCTTCTGCGGATCGCCACAGCGTCCCGAGCTGCCTTCTGCAGCGCCTTCTGCTGCGGATCGCCCCCGCTTCTCGATTTTTTCAATTTTTTTTTCGAATTTTCCCTAATTTTTCCAAAATTTCGAATTTTAGAGGGATTTCCAATTCCTCAGATCAAGATTTACATCGATTTTCATGAATAATACAAAATTTCCTTGGATCAAGATTGAGGTCTCCCCTACAAGTTCATTCAAGCGAGCCCAGGTGTGGTGTGAGGTCACAATATTTGCTCAGACAAGCTTAAACATGAGGAGAGTACAACAGGCTGATTCAAGTCGGGTCACTCTGTGCCCCTCTTATTAAATGTAGGATAACACTAATACACATTTTTCGTCATTTATTTATTTATTATTATAGAAAGATACATTTTATTAATACATACACAATTTTTTCAGGTAATACAATTTTCCATGTTTTCAGGTAACAAATAAAAAGTTCCAGTCTTACATTAACATAGGAAAAACATAACACGAATTAAGATTTCAGGTAACAGGCTAAAAAGATACATTTTCCATGTTTTCAGGTAATACGTTAATTTTCAGTCGTTTTAATACCTACTTTAAGATTTTCCACTTATAACTCACAATATTTTTTACTATTTCATCAGAAAACGATCCAATTCAACAAATTTTATGACGTTTCATCCACAACACCCACATATATTCCCCGTTTTCAGGTAACAGGCTAAAAAGATACAATTTTCTTGTTTCATAAAAAAAAATTATAATAACCAACATTTCTATAAGTTCCACTATGGTCCTTAGACGACTGACTGACGAGGTACATTTTGTTATCTCTGAGAAGATCACAGACCCACCCCAGCGCCTGAGGCCATGGCCTCACCTGCTCTCCACCTCACACACACACACACTCCACCCATTACCCCATCTCCCACCCACCCCAGCGCCTGAGGCCATGACCTCACACACACACACACACACACACACACACACTCCACCCATTACCCCATCACTCATCTCACCCCAAAACACTATTGAACACCACCAAAATACCATTGAATACTCCCAAAACACCATCAAACTTTCCCTCAAAACACTACAACCAACTTTTTAAGATGACAAAACCATTATCTATGTACACTCATCTCAATATTTTCCCGTTTTACTAATTCATCAAAAAAAAAAGTAATCACTAAAACACACTTTCAAAAACACAATCACCATTGAACACCGCCAAAAACACCTTTGATTACCCCATACATCAACAATGAATACTCCCAAATCATCGTTTGAACGCCATCACACACAAACAAACACACCACCCCACACTCAAGTCTACTGCTTACTGGCGCCGACCAGATCACCTGTATCTCCAGACGGTAGAAAGCAAGGAGGTGTGAGGTCACTCTCCGACCTCACTACCACCAACATACCTCATCTCACTCATAACCCACAACACACATTTTCTCAATAACTGTTTAGAAATATTCTGACAACAACAACCCTTTTCAACTCACTCCATAACACACCCCAGATTACTTTGACATTCACACAAAATTCAAGGACACCAAATCCATATCACATTTACCAATATCTAAGAACACTCATCTCCACAGAACACACACAATATAACCAAGAAATGCATTGGAACACCTCCAAAACACTCTTATACATCATTTGAATACCCCAAAACATCACACAGATCACACATTTTATACGCATTCCCTCAGAACACTTTAAACAAGATCACCAGAAACTAAGATCATCACCACCAACTATCACCCATTTTTATAAACATTCACACAAAACATTATAACCAACTTTTATAAGATGACAAACCAATATCTAAGAACTCTAATCTCAAACCACTAAGATCACTCATTTCATTGTTTTCCCATTTTACTAATTCATCAAAGAAAAGACAAACCCATCTCCACAGAATATTTTTCATAAACATTCCCTCATATCACCAACCGAGAACACTATTACTGAGATCACTTAGGAAAAGATATCTAAATCTATGAATACTTTTTACTAATGGAACACTTCCAAACAACATTAGAACATTTCCAAATTACATTAGAAAATTCCCAGATTACTTTGAACACATCCAATACAATATTAGAACACTCCCAGATTACTTTGAGCACATCCAAAACAATATTAGAACACCCTATGATTACTTCCAAACAATATTAGAACACCATCAAAAACACTCTTATACCTCATTTGAACACCACCAAAACACTCTTGTACATCATATGAACACCTTCAAAAACACTATCAAACACCACAAATAACATTTAACCTAACCTAACTTTAACTTCAAATCACTCTAAAACATGACACACTACCAAAACTAACACAGTCACCACCAACCAACTAAGACATAACATAATCCCATTTTTACAAAAATCTCCTCAAATCACTCAAAATCACCATTGAATACTTCCAAGACATCATCAAACTTTCCCTCAAAACATTCCCTCAAAACACTCCAACCAAGATCACTACTTACCTCCAACTCGGATAAAACATGAACACAAAAAATACATGAACATAATCCTATCGCAAAATACACTTTCAAAAAACACAAAACACACTTTCAAAAAAACACAACGCCTTGACCACCAAAACACTCTTATACATCATTTGATTACTCCCAAAACACCATTTGAATACTCCCGAAACAATATATAACATTTAACCTAACCTAACAACAACTAACCTAACCAAAAAAAATAGCATCTAATCTAACAACTTAACCTTCAAAAACACTATCAAACACCACAAATAACATTTAACCTAACCTAAATTATCCTTCAAATCACTCATTCACCATTTGAACACCTTCAACTAACACACACATACAATGGTGTTTTGGTGGTGTTCAATAATGTTTTGAGGTGAGATAAGTGATGGGGTAATGGGTGGAGTGTGTGTGTGTGTGTGTGTGTGTGTGTGTGTGAGGTAGAGAGCAGGTGAGGTCATGGCCTCAGGCGCTGGGGTGGGTCTGTGATCTTCTCAGAGATAATAAAATGTACCTCGTCAGTCAGTCGTCTAAGGACCATAGTGGAACTTATAGAAATGTTGGTTATTATAATTATTTTTTATGAAACCAGAAAATTGTATCTTTTTAGCCTGTTACCTGAAAACGGGGAATATATGTGGGTGTTGTGGATGATATGTCTTAAAATTTGTTGAATTGGATCGTTTTCTGATGAAATAGTAAAAAATATTGTGAGTTATAAGTGGAAAATCTTAGTGGGTATTAAAACGACTGAAAATTAACGTATTACCTGAAAACATGGAATATGTATCTTTTTAGCCTGTTACCTGAAATCTTAATTCGTGTTATGTTTTTCCAATGTTAATGTAAGACTGGAACTTTTTATTTGTTACCTGAAAACATGGAATATTGTATTGCCTGAAAAAATTGTGTATGTATTAATAAAATGTATCTTTCTATAATAATAAATAAATAAATGACGAAAAATGTGTATTAGTGTTATCCTACATTTAATAAGAGGGACACAGAGTGACCCGACTTGAATCAGCCTGTTGTACTCTCCTCATGTTTAAGCTTGTCCAAGGAAATATTGACGTCACACCACACCTGGGCTCGCTTGATTGAACTTTTTGTACTCTTCTCATGTTTAAGCTTGTCCAAGGAAATACTGTGATGACGTCACACCACACCTGGGCTCGCTTGAATGAACTTGTAGGGGAGACCTCAATCTTGATCCAAGGAAATTTTGTATTAATCATGAAAATCGATGTAAATCTTGATCGGATGAATTGGAAATCCCTCTAAAATTCGAAATTTTGGAAAAAGTAGGGAAAATTCGAAAAAAAAAATCGAAAAAAAAAATTGAGAAGCGGGGGCGATCCGCAGCAGAAGGCGCTGCAGAAGGCAGCGAGGGGCGCTGGGGCGATCCGCAGAAGGCGCTGCAGAAGGCAGCTCGGGGCACTGGGGCGATCCGCAGAAGGCAGCTCGAGGCGCTGGGGCGATCCACAGAAGGCGCTGCAGAAGGCAGCGAGGGGCGCTGGGGCGATCCACAGAAGGCACCTCGGGGCGCTGGGGCGATCTGCAGAAGGCGCTGCAGAAGGCAGCGAGGGGCACTGAGGCGATCTGCAGAAGGCGCTGCAGAAGGCAGCTCCGGGCGCTGGGGCGATCCGCAGAAGGCAGCTCGGGGCGCTGGGGCGATCCGCAGAAGGCGCTGCAGAAGGCATCGAGAGGCGCTGGGGCGATCCGCAGAAGGCGCTGCAGAAGGCAGCTCGGGGCGCTGGGGCGCTGGGGCGATCCGCAGAAGGCAGCTCGGGGCGCTGGAGCGATCCGAGAAGGCAGCTCGGGGCGCTGGGGCGATCCGCAGACGGCGCTGCAGAAGGCAGCGAGGCGCGCGGGTGGGGCGCGGGGTGCGGGCGGGCGCAGGGGGCGCGGGCGGGCGCGGCGGGTCGGGGGCGCGAGCGCGCGGAAGGAGACCGCTCAGGGATGAGGGTCTCAGGGGGGGGTGACCCCGCCATTTTGAGCCATACAGAAGAAATGTACACTACATATATATATATATATATATATATATATATATATATATATATATATATATATATATATATATATATATATATATATATATATATAAAAGATGTTTTTTTTCACAGAACTTTAGCTCACTTGAAGTTTTCTGTTTTTCGCACCATTCTCGGTAGTTCTCAGCAGTTTCATAACTCTCAAACCACCTCCACTGGCACCAATATCATTCCACAGTCAAAGTCACTAAGATCGCATTTCTTCCCCATTCTGATGATTGGTCTGAACAACGACTGATTCTCTTTACCATGTCTGCGTGTTTTTACACATTGAGCTGCTGCTACGTCATTGGTTTATTAAATACTTGCACTAACAAGCAGGTGAACACATGCACCTAATAAAGTGACCACTCAGTGTATGTTTATGATATTTCCTCTTAATGTACGGTAAGGTTTGTTAAAGCATTTGGAGAGTGAACCACAGCCTAAATAAAATAATCTGAATGTTGTACGTTTGTTTAAACGCTTTTAACCAAATATTTATTATGATAATTATTATTATTAATAATATTGGAAACGTTAAACTTGTAGGGGGTGTTTGAGTTCCTGAGAACTGGGAGATAATCAGATGCCATCCAAAGAGGAGGAGGGGGTATCTCCGGTTCTTTGGATCAAGAGTACTTCACCAGCATCAGGGCACCCCACTCCACTACCACCCCAACCAGTGAAGAATTTATATCCATTAAAGGCAGCAATCAAGACAGGGTTCGTGAAGGACGTCACTCAAGGCATTGTGGGATGTCACATATATCGACGTCTCAGTTGGTCAACTAAAAAAGACCGAAAATTATCGTTAAATCCATAATTATAAAACTGAGGATATTAATGGAAACGAACTATGAAAATGACACGAGCAGGAAGAATGACGGTGTCATGACACGAGCAGGAAGAATGACGGTGTCATGACACAAGCAGAAAGGATGACGGTGTCATGACATGAGCAGGAAGGATGGCGGTGTCATGACACGAGCAGGAAGAATGACGGTGTCATGACACGAGCAGGAAGGATGACGGTGTCATGACACGAGCAGGAAGAATGACGGTGTCATGACACGAGCAGGAAGGATGACGGTGTCATGACACGAGCAGAAAGGATGACGGTGTCATGACACGAGCAGAAGGATGACGGTGTCATGACACGAGCAGGAAGGATGACGGTGTCATGACCGAGCAGGAAGAATGACGGTGTCATGAAACGAGCAGGAAGGTTGACGGTGTCATGACACGAGCAGAAGGATGACGGTGTCATGACACGAGCAGGAAGGATGACGGTGTCATGACACGAACAGGAAGAATGACGGTGTCATGACACGATCAGGAAGAATGACGGTGTCATGAAACGAGCAGGAAGGATGACGGTGTCATGACACGAGCAGGAAGGATGACGGTGTCATGACACGAGCAGGAAGGATGACGGTGTCATGACACGAGCAGGAAGGATGGCGGTGTCATGACACGAGCAGGAAGGATGGCGGTGTCATGACACGAGCAGGAAGGATGGCGGTGTCATGACACGAGCAGGAAGGATGGCGGTGTCATGACACGAGCAGGAAGGATGGCGGTGTCATGACACGAGCAGGAATGATGACGGTGTCATGACACGAGCAGGAAGGATGACGGTGTCATGACACGAGCAGGAAGGATGACGGTGTCATGACACGAGCAGGAAGGATGACGGTGTCATGGCACGAGCAGGAAGGAT
>WNWK01003099.1:47500-50000 GCA_009830355.1 Cherax destructor | reverse complement strand
AAAGAAGAAATGCAGGTAACGCTACCTGCCTTGCTACTTGCCCCCCAGTTGCCGGAAGTTTCTTTTGTGTTCTCTTGACGGGTTTCAATTTTCTTGAAGGTTTATCTCAGGTGTCATACTCGTCAAGTGTTGGGTTTTGAGGTGCCTCGGGGAGTAAGTGAGTCTTGTGTGGGTTGTAGAGTCGGGCATCAGGGGATCAAGATCACTTATTCTCTCCCCCCTTTTTTTCAGGTCATTCCTTTGTCCTTGAGGACAGTGTCTTTGGGCAGTGACCAACAGTGCTCCCAGGGGGGTACTGTGGATGGAGTGTTGAAATGACTTCGGGGGTTGTTTGCACCCTGATTATTTCCTGATTTTTTGGATTTTTCACATTTTGAGGATTAAGGGTGGCCCTAACCCCTTGGCTCCCCCCTTTGGGGTCCTCATAAGGACTCCCTAGTCCTGCCAGAGTGCCATCACCCGGGTCCATTTTGGACTGCTGCATGGTTGGAAAGTTGGTTCTCTTCCCCAAACAGAAAAAGGGGGCCCAGTGGATCACCCTGCTGAACACCTCGGAAGGAAAACTGTTCCCCAAACCCCAAAAAAGTCGGGGGTTTGCTGTGCAGCTAAATAAAGGAAAGAAGGGGAACCGTCCCAAAAGGCTGGCAAAAATCCCCTTTTCCACCATTAAACCATTTCAAAAGTCAGTTATTTGTATCCTTTTCTTCATGGGTTCGTGTAGGCCCTTGCGCAATTTGGGAGTTCAAAGCCCAGTTGGTGTGGCTGGAGTATTTAAACTTCTAGGCGAATTTTTCTTACCCTTTGGAAACTAGGCGGGGGGGGCCCAACAGCTGGGTTGATTCCCCACCCTTTTTCCCAAGCATTAGGCCCCAAAAAAGGGTTTAAATTTTTTGGGTTCCCCAGGAAAAATTTTAAAAAGTTTTAATTCGGTGAGGGGGAATTAAATGCAGATGCTCCAGTCTGGTTATCCCCCGGGTGTTGTGGTCAGTTCCCAGTGTAACCTCTTCAGATCATATAAAAAGTTTTTATCCCTTATACATTTCCCAATCTGGCAAAATTAATTGTTCAGTAATGGGGTCCCCTTAGGGTTTTGTTGATGTTGGTGTTTTTGGATCTTGTCTCTTAGTGCTTATTTTGGTCTCATTTTTGGGGAGCTGTGTGTCCTTTAATTATTCGTTGTCTACTGTTTGCCTTCTTCGATTTTTAACTGGCACTCTTTTTTTTTCAGTGGGAATTTTTTTTTTGGTTTTACCTCTTGATTCCTGCATGGTGGGCGGGGACTTTATCTGTTCTTGGGGGGTTCCACCCATGATGCTGAAGATTATTATGGTTATAATGATGTTGATGTTGATTATGGTTATAATAATGCTGATGTTGATTATGGTGATAATGTTGATCTGAAAATGTTGATTATGGTGATAATGTTGATGCTGACGATAAAGTTGATATTATTGTTGTTGATGATTGTAAATTTTAAAATGAAGATGTTCTTGATCATGGTGAGTTGATGGTGATGATGGAGATGCTGCTGATTATAATGATATTGTTGATGTTGAAGACGATGTTATTGATTTGATGATTATGGTGAAAAAATGAGTTTATGTTTTTATTATTATAGATGGTAATAATTATGGTGATAATGACATTGTTGATTAAGGTTGGTTTATGTTGATTATGATAATAAGATTGATGTTTAAGGTGATAATGATGTTGATTATGGTGATAATGATGTTGATAAGTGATAATGATGTTGATAAGTGATAATGGTGGTTTAAAAATGGTGATACTGATGTTGATAAGTGATGGTGATGATAATGGGGGTAATAAAACATTATGGTGATAATTTGTTCCCGCTGTCTTTTTTTTATGTTGATTATGAAGATGTTCCTTTTTTTTTAAATTCGTTTAAAGATGGTGTTGGTTATGAAAATTTGATGGGGTTTTTGATAATGATTATAATGATAGTGAGATTTTTAAAAAGATGACGTCACTGATCATCACTTTGTTGATGTTGATCTAAAATTGATGATAATGTTGTTCTTTCTGCTCTTTTTTTGCTGATGTTGTGGTTGTTGGTTTTGTGGTTTTTGCTGGTGTTGTGGTTGTTTTGTTGTTGTGGTTGTTGCTTTGTTGTGGTTGGGTTTGGGGTTGTGGTTGTTGCTGTTTTGTGGTTTTTTGCTGTTGTTGTGGTTGTTGGTGTTGTGGTTGTTGCTGTTGTTGTGGTTGTTGATGTTGTGTTTTTGCTGATGTAGTTCTTAGTGATGTGGTTGTTGGTGTTGTGGTTGTTGCTAATGTGTTGTAATGTTGTGGTTGTTGGTGTTGTGGTTGTTGCTGTTGTTGTGGTTGTTGCTGTTGTTGTGGTTGATGCTGATGTTGTGGTTGTTGGTGTTGTAGTTGTTAATGTTGTGGTTGTTGCTGTTGTTGTGGTTGTTGCTGCTGTTTTGGTTTTTGCTGATGTGGTTGTTGACAATGTGGTTGTTAATGTTGTGGTTGTTGGTGT
>WNWK01003099.1:0-42500 GCA_009830355.1 Cherax destructor | reverse complement strand
TTCCCCTTTTACATTTAGTAATATATACAGGAGAAGGGGTTACTAGCCCCTTGCTCCTGGCATTTTAGTCGCCTCTTACGACACGCATGGCTTGCGGAGGAAGAATTCTGTTCCACTTCCCATATATATATATATATATATGTCGTGCCGATTAGGTAAAACTTGCGATTTTGGCTTAAATAGCAACGCTCACCTTGCCATATAAGACAAGTGAAAATTTGTGTATGCAATAATTTCGCCAAAATCATTCTGAACATAACGAAAAAAATATATTTCATTGTGTTTGTTTATTATTAAATTAATGTTAACGTATCTAAAATATATTTAGTTGGGTTAGGCTAAATTAAATTGCGCTTGTTGTAATAAGGTTAGGTAGGTTTTCAAAGTTTCTCTTGGTACAAAATTATAAATTCTTACATTAACATAAATTAAAAAAATATATCTTTAAACGTATAAGAGAAAATTTTAGAAAGGACTTAATTTTAGATGAGTTCTTGATAATTGACCAGTTTTACCTAATCGGCACGACATATATATATATATATATATATATATATATATATATATATATATATATATATATATATATATATATATATATATATATATATATATATGAAGGTAGCTCGTACTGACAGGGGATCTATTGCCTTGGAGATGAGAATAAACATGTATATTTATATGAATATTTTTATACTTCATTTAAATATATATTGGGAATGAGAACACCATGCATGACAACAAAGCTATGCAATATATCAAGCATTTACTCTATGAATCGTTACACTGAGTCTCTGTAAAAGAGATCTGGTCGCTCTTGGACATTGGTTTCCCTGAAGAGTTTATCACCTAACGCTTCACGTAGTTCAAGTCCAGACTTGTCCCAATCTCTGAAGGTTTCCGAAATTATTTGTTGATTTTCTGGGTCTCCCTGAAAGTGGCGACACCACTCTTTTGAGATTCAGAGTCGTTTTAGGGCAGCATCGTGACTTCATCCAGGCGCCATCAGGCCTCAGTACTTGAGGTTCCCATTTTGCTGGGCAACGAGCTGTGGCGAGACTTCCTTGGTGGTGTCATTGATGTCTTCATGTGTGCCATGTTTTCCTTCTGATGTATGATATTTGAGACCATGAATACCAAATTAACCAGCTGCAGATTCACCTGTGTTCGGTGAGTATGGGGGAGGCTGGGCAAAGAGCTACACCAATGCGAATGGCTTGACGATCAAGCCGAGTGCCCAAGGAGGAATTAGGAGCAGTGAAAAGGAAATCTCAAGAATAGGGAGGCGAGCTTTGTTTTTTCCTGAGGCACGATCAAGCGTTATTTGGCGATTTTCTCTGCTAAGAGGCTGTCCCAGTGACTGCGAGATCTAGGATAACTGACCTACTTGAAGAGTATGCAAGGATTTCCCATTGCGCTGTTGCGAGTTCTTGCAGCACTTGTCAAGCATTCTGGGACTATCTACTTCACTAGTCCACTGGATATAATGCACGAGGATAGAAATGCATGTAATGCTATCTATGTTGCCTTGCCAACTCTTATCACCCAAGTCGCACTGAAAGTGTTGCTTGATACCATTCGTGATCTTCCAGTGACAGATTTATTGTTTTTTTCTGATCTCTTGAGTACATCATTTTCACTTAATTGTTGGCTATCAAAGGAGGATGTACACCTCAAGAAATACGTTAGTCTGGGCATGATTTGACAACTTGTAAGAAGATACAGAGCCTAGACAACATGCAAATCACTTAGTCTCTCCTCCAGCCCTTTCAGGTCATTCAGGTTGGCCTCAATGACCGTGCCGTTAGCGTGATGACCCTGCGGTGATCCCAGTAAGATGTTCAGAAAGGGCGTGGCAGCTGAAGCTTCTGGTAGGGTGGTTCAGCAAAAGTAATTATTTCTAGATCTGTCGAGATGATTTCACATTAGCAAGGGTACAGGACGAGTCCCATAGCTTCTTCCCATTACTTCACTAGTCGACGATCTATCAGGGACTCCTCCGTAACTGCTAGAGTGCCATCATCCAGATACCAGATGATGAATTTGCAGATCAATCTCTGTGACTTCCATTGCCACTGTGAATTTTTACATAATTTTCCTAAAGGTAGAACATATAAATCAATAATATAATAATTGCTTATTAAATGTGATGAAATCTGGACCTTTCGAGAAATTTTAGTGAAAGTGGGGGAAGGGGGTAGATCAGCTGGGGAGTGACGCCTCAGAGAGATACAATAATGAATTTAATGTGTGAACACTGGACTGAATTGTGCAATGTAATCAGGCGTTCTTGAAGGTCTATTGGTGTATATCAGCCTCAATCCGTAATTTAGAATTTGCTGACACGTTCCTGCTGAAGAATTGGGATACATAGTGTGGAAAACCCTTACAATTCTGCAACAAAGACAGAAAAATAGAGGACTTCAATCCTTCCCAACAAGACACCTTAGCTAAGTGACGCTTACCCATAATGTACAGTAGTTTTTGCATTGGCCATCATAAATTCTAGCTGTAGGGGTAGTGATAGGGTGTGTTTCATCAGCACTGTCTTTCCGTGACAAATGGTAAGTTAATGTGTGTAAAATTTATTGTTCTAATCATATGGTTAGGAGAAAACCTTCCCTAGTCTCTGTAAAAATATTCTTATTAACCATTTCTAACTGTCAGGTCCTAAAATCATATACAGTCCTCATTAATTTATAATTTACAATTATTGGTATTAATGTTTAATATTGTAATTATTAATTTAATGTTAGGTCTAGCTTCTTTTGTGGGAGTTGTAGAGAGTGGGCATCGAGGGAGTGACAGTTCGGCAACCTACTGTGATTAAGTTCCACTTACCTCACGCAAATTACTTGCAGGTAATACCCTATAAACCTCCTGCAGGTAATTTCCCACAGCCACTATGCCGAAGAGGGAGTGAGTGGACACCCTGCTGGTCGCCTTCTGACGAGTTGGTTTTATGCACTCCTAGCAGCAGACTTGAATTTTAGTTGTCGTCACCTGAAGTAAAAGCGAAAACATTAGGGAAATGCTCTCGAACGTGTGCCAGAACCACGCTTCTTTTCATTAGGTTAAAAACATTCTTAAAATAGAAAAAACAAATTTTTAGGGGAATAGATATATCAGAGAAACAAAGAAATACAAGGAAATAAAGCAAGAATACACAGACAGGTGGCAAGGCAAAACATATCAGTAGGTCAAACACCGTGACCAAACATACATCAGCCCACATTACCAGCACTTTCGAGACCGGGAATATGTACACCGTGAGCCATACCACTGGATGTTACATCACCAGAGGTATTTATATAACCTATACAAAACCCAATCATCCCAAATGGTAAATTGTAGTTTCTTGTATGCGAAAATTCAGTGATTAAAAACGAACAGAAATAAAACTATCTATGAAAGTAAGCTCCTCACAGAAGCAAATGCATTATTTAGAGCATTAACAGAAACACATCCAAAGGATGCTTTAAACGGGAAAATATGGCTGGAAAATTACAATGTTCATAGACGAGACAGAGTAAGTCTTTACGAGAAAGACATTTTGTTTTACGTAACTGTTGACGTCATCAAATGAAACCGTAGAAGTACTGGGTATTACAGCGAAGAGGAATACAGTGATTATCCATGAGGAGTTCACGCAACAGATCAAGAAAATAGATGGCTTCAAAAATCTCGAAAATTCTACAACAGATATTCGCCTCGGAGAATTCAATCTCTCAAATTTGAAATGGAAAATGGTAAATCGTAGCGTTGTATTAGAAATATCACCTTGAAGCGGGTTAGCTCAAGTGATATAATACCGAAGAACTAATGAGTCTTTGTGAAAATTTTGTTTTGAACCATCACATAACAGAATCCACTAGGAATGAAAATACACTGGATATGATTTTCACGAAAAGATTTGATTTTCACTAATCGTAGACATAATTACAAATACAATATCCATTACTCTGATCACTACATCATAAAAATACAAATAAATGCAAGGGAGGAAAACTCGAGTTATAATATGAAAGAATGTATGCCTAGTAAATTTAACTTCATCAGAAACGATCAGGACAAAATGAAAAAGGAATATACAGACGAGAAAATGGGTTACCAACTGCTATAAAATGTAAATACATATTAAAACGAAGGAAGGAATAGCTTTGACGAGATATTAGTGAGTTAGACGGATGAAGCACAAAGGAAACAAACATCTATCCATGATATTTCAAGATACAGTGGTACCACGGATTTCGTCAATAATTCGTTCCAGAAGGCTGTTCGAGTGCCGTTACCCAATGAATTTGTACCCATAAGGACGAATGTAAATTAGATTAGTCCGTTTCAGACCCCTAAAAATACACTTACAAAAACACTTGCAAAAATAGACTCCAGTGTCTCCCAGTCTGACTGGAAGTGTAGATTGGTCCCACTGCCCGTCTAAGGTTGAGTACTTTCGTAAAAATATGCCTCAGGATAGAGTCGTATTCATGCAGTATATGGTTATAATATTAGGGTGCACATCTTAGGAAATATGTTAACCTGGGTAGACTCAACACTTAGTGAGAAGGTCCAAGGCATCTTGGGTGTCAAGACTGCCTATTCGTTGTTCCTTCCTCATTAACTCCAGTTTCTTCCTGAGAGTTGAGTTAATAGCATTAGTTCACAGAGGTGTTCCAAGCAAGACGCTATTTGTGGAGGCAATGACTGATGTTTCTGTTAGTCTTGATCTCACTGCGTCGATTATTTGTTGATTTAATGAGATGATTTCACATTTGTATGGATTCAGGATGAGTCCCATATCCTGTCCCCGTGTCATCACCTGGGCAAGATCAACTAGACGGGACTCCTTTCTGCCTTTGTGGAAAATTTTTAATGAAACGTGACTTCATTTTTATAAACAAAAATTATCTGAATCTTTCATCTTGCACAACTCACACTCCATGTAAGTACTCAGTGCCTTAATCCACTCAGACAGGCCCCATATAAGTTCAGATGGCCACTTTCTGCAAATTGTTCTGTCGCAAACCTAGGAGCACCAGGTTTATATGACCCAAAGCAAAATATTTCATATCCTCCTGCATGCTCTGGCCCTCAAGAGATATTCGAATGCTTAACAGTCCGCAGTGAGTGTATATTGTTTACAAATATTTGATCTCAGACCGGATGTGGGGTCGAATCCACACACTTCACCCAGGATGTGAAGAGTGAGTCAAGTACAGTGCCATAACCCAACCACTATGCTCGTTGAGGATGGATAAGCATTTCATTGTTATATCTTTAGCGTGCCAGAGCATGCTACAGTAGATGAAATACCTGGTTGTAACTCATATAAACCTGTTACTCCTGGGTTTGGTATTCAACGGTCGTATGTGTCTGACCGCTCTAACCTCTGAGTGGTCTGGCTAAATGGGCAAAGGCACTGTGTACTTGGCCATCTGACCGCCTGTACATTGAAGTGCATAGGTTCAAGGCCACTTCTGATTTAAGAGAAGATGGTGGTAAATAATTCCTGCTTGTGTACTGACGAGTAGTATATATATATATATATATATATATATATATATATATATATATATATATATATATATATATATATATATATATATATATATATATATATATATATTCGTGCCGATTAGGTAAAACTTGCGATTTTGGCTTAAATAGCAACGCTCATCTTGCCATATAAGACAAGCGAAAATTTGTGTATGCAATAATTTCGCCAAAATCATTCTGAACATAACGAAAAAATATATTGCATTGTGTTTGTTTATTATTAAATTAATATTAACGTATCTAAAATATATTTAGTTGGGTTAGGCTAAATTAAATTGCGCTTGTTATAATAAGGTTAGGTAGGTTTTCAAAGTTTCTCTTGGTACAAAATTATAAATTTTACATTAACATAAATGAAAAAATATATCTTTAAACGTATAATAGAAAATTTTAGAGAGGACTTAATTTTAAATGAGTTCTTGCTAATTGACCAGTTTTACCTAATCGGCACGACAATAATATATATATATATATATATATATATATATATATATATATATATATATATATATATATATATATATATATATGAGAGAAAGAAAGAGAATGTTTAAATGGTTATTAAAGGTGTATGTCACCTGTGTAACAACATCTGTATAACAACAACACCTGTATAACAACACCACCTGTATAACAACACCACCTGTATAACAACACCACCTGTATTACAACACCACCTGTATAACAACAACACCTGTATATCAACAACACCTGTATAACTCTTCATTCATATTTACCATGAGAGATAGATACTTCTCTTTATATTTATATACTGTGGCCTGTTCCTTCATATTCGAAAACATTAAAAATATTTTTATCAAGTTTGAAACTTGGAAGAGTTTCATAATTAATATCTTTTTTTAATTAACCAAGGGAACTTTCTTCATTAGTTGTCCTCCCTCTAAAATAAATCTCCCATGTGACCTTAGATCACTTCATCATTATTATCGTCATTATCTTCATTATTTACATCATCATAAGCATCTGCGTTGATATCATAATCATTATTATAATCCATATACGTACAAGCTTTGAATGTTTGAAGCCAATCAGATGAAACATTCACTAGTTAGCACTCCAATATTCTAATTGGTTTAATACAATAAAAAATAAGAATTAGCGGCTCAATAACTGTTTAAACTTAACTTTGTTAAAAATATTCCAGCACTTTGACTTTGTATTTACTCAAAAATTTGTTCTCTTGTTATTAACGCTGAAAATTTTGAAGTCGTTTGGAAGATATATTCCAAAATTTTCTAATATAAACAATTTTTTCCACAGTTTGGTCAATAAAATTGAGAATTTGGACCTTACAGAACTTAAAAATCTATGCAGGCATTTCTCTTAGTAAGATACATCAAACATTAGTGCACACAAAAAAATATTTAACAATTGTGTTGTTGAGGTTTGAACTTCGCTAAGACCTCTACAACACAACTGTACAACACAATTGTACTCTGCAACACAACTGTACTCTGCAACACAACTGTACTCTGCAACACAACTGTACTCTACAACACAACTGTACTCTGCAACACAACTGTACTCTGCAACACAACTGTACTCTACAACACAACTGTACTCTGCAAAACAACTGTACTCTGCAACACAACTGAACTCTACAACACAATTGTACTCTACAACACAATTGTACTCTACAACACAACTGTACTCTACAACACAATTGTACTCTACAACACAATTGTACTCTACAACAAAAGTGTACTCTACAACACAACTGTACTCTACAACACAACTGTACTCTACAACACAACTGTACTCTGCAACACAATTGTACTCTACAACACAACTGTACTCTACAACACAACTGTACTCTACAACACAACTGTACTCTACAACACAACTGTACTCAAAGATTTGTTAAGTTATACCATGAATTAAGGAAAGATCCTGGACTTCACCTTACGATATAAAGCAAATGCGATAGTAATTATGGACAAGGTAGATTATAGTGGAAAAATGAACATGTTGTTAGAAGACGGGGAACTTACGTGCCTCTTAACCTGTACAACTGATCTGTGTTGAAAAACTAACATACGATGAATGGCATTCACACATTCCAATAACAATCCGATCCTTTTCATTAACTTTATTCATCCTCTATTAAACTGATAGGAGACCACCTGACCCTGAATTCTTCCAGAAGTTTTTGATTGTCATTGTTTAAAATTTGAATGCGATCCAATGAGGCGTTCTCAAGGTGTAAACCAAAACATTAGACGAGTATGACTGACCAAAAAATAAATCAGTTAAATGTAAGGTATAAAAACTCTCAAAAAAAAAAAATCATAACCGTCGGCTTTCTTTTCTCAATCAGATTCTATTTAAAATTTTCTGCAATTCATAGTTTTTAGAAAGTCGAGTTTTCATATCTGCGGTGAGACACGAGACAATGCCACGTGAGAATCTGAAGAACAGTTTTGCATGTGGGCATCAACACAGACCAATAATACTCCGACGCTGTCTATAAGATACATCATTACTGAAGACTGGAAGAAACAAGGAAGGAACAAAGCTTTTCTTAACTACTTGAAGACATTCCCTCTGGGAAAATTTTATTAGGTATTTTTTCGGGGATACCTTTATTAAGTAAACTTTTATTAACTATATTTTCTAGGATACATTTTTTGGGTAGCCTTTCGGGGATACCTGTATTACATATCCATTCTGAGATACCTAATAAAGGGACGTGGGTGACACTGGTGTGCTATCAGGGCTTCTTGGTGGATCAGGGCGTCCACGAGGAGGAAGAGAAGGAGGAAAAGAAGGAGGAGGAGGAGGAGGAATAGGAGAAGGATGAGGATGAGGAGGAGGAGGGGGAAGAGAAGGAGAAGGAGGAGGAAGAGAAGGAGGAGGAAGAGAAGCGGGAGGAGGAGGAAGAGAAGCGGGAGGAGTAGGAAGAGAAGGAGGAAGAGGAAGAGAAGGAGGAGGAGGAGGTGGAGAATGAGGAAGAAGAGAATGAGGAGGAGGAGAAAGATGAGGGATAGGAGGAGGAAGAGAAGGAGGAGGAGAAAGAGGAGAAGACGATGAATCTTAAGAATAACAGGAGGAAGAGGGGGTACAAGTAGAAAGAGCAGGAGTAGTTTGAGAAATAGAGAAGAAGAAGATTGAGGAGGAGGAGGAGGAGGAGGAGGAGGAGGAGGAGGAGGAGGAAGAAAAAAAGGAGAGAAAGAAAGACAGAAATGATAAAGGTAAATGAAGAAAACCAAAAGGATTTTGATCTATAATAATAAACAAATATAATGATAATAATGAAAATAATTACGAAGAGCAGCAAAGCTGTAAATGGAGGAGATACAAGAGCAGGGACTAATACAAAGAGACGGGGATGATGGATTACAGATTGGTCTGGGGTTTGGGTAGTGAGAGAAGGGATTTACTGGGATAAAGTGAAAGGGGAAGAGATAGAAGAAAGTAAATGGACAGTAAGGAAAAGAGAAGAATTTCCAGAGACTAGACTGTATTAATTTTCCATTCGTGGGAATGCGCTAGACCCACAGTGGACTATGGAAAGAAATCGGGTTTGAACCATGGAAGGGAAGGTAGAGGGATTTCTTTTGATCTCAAGGCTTTCATCCACAACCAGCATGAAGGATCGGATTGTAGAGGGCAAAGCAGAGCCATCTCTCGGTGGGAAGCAGACATGCACAAAAAATTAGTATCAGTGAAGAGTTGGTGATTCTTAACCAAAGACCAACAGTGATGTCCACCAGAGGACACATCTGCAACTCCATCATGTCCCTGTCAACAACACATGAGATGTAGTTGACATACAGTCAGTTTTGTTGCCTCTATGCAAGACCCACAACCAGAGAGTGAACCTCCATGGCTAGCTCCGAGAACTGTGTCAAAGTTGTCAGGAGTGAGAGTAAATCAATGACACGTATATTCCCTCCTTAAACTCATGTACAATGGGAAGGATTTTGGACGAGGAAGAGTGAGTCCAAGACTGCTGCAGGGATGCAACGAGCAGATGATGTCTCTTCTCACTCACTACTACTAACTCTGCTTACAACAAGAACAATAGTTGGACTGATGAAGGCAAATGTTTCACTAGTTCATGAAATGAACAGCATGAAAGCCACTGACAATTACTGAAGAGAGAGAGAGAGAGAGAGAGAGAGAGAGAGAGAGAGAGAGAGGACAGACACAGACAGACACAGACAGACACAGACAGACAGACACAGACAGACAGACACAGACAGACAGACAGACAGAAGAGAGAGACAGAGACAGAGGCAGACAGAAACAGACAGAGGCAGCCAGAGACAGATATTAAAATTGCTAAATTAAAGCACTGGCTCACAGGTGGCTTAGAGCACACCCTGAAACTAAAGTATATGGTCCACAGAATTTCATCACGAACACAAACTATAATAATACACTTAAAAACAATATTGTAAGGACAGACTCGGATAACATCTTAGTTATCAAACCCGCTGCTAACTTACAAATATTTTCAAGGACCAATTAACAAACAACATATAAATTGTAGACGAAAGTTAGAAAGAAAGCTAGAACAATTTACAACAACTTCTAGAAACTCTCATTCTTATTCCTGTTCAAAATTGAATTGGGAAATAAAGAGCAAAAGTAACGGCAACAAATGTGAATCATAAATGATAGAAAATCACTGGTCATTGAATAATTCAAGTACAAACCTAATATTGATAGGCCTATACAAGGCGTTACCAAGAAATATGTCTTTTTTTCACGTTTCCTTTCTACGAGACTTCCTGAATTCATAGGCTTTTCTCCCTCCGTCTGCTCTTCTTCCTCCTGATCATCTTCCCTCTTTCACTTATTTATCTCTTCTCTTTCATTCTTCCATTCATCTGTCCCCTCGTTCTCATTTTCAAAGAGAGAGAAATGGAGAGTTAGAAGAAGAGGAATTAAAAGAGGAAGAGAAGGAGTAAATTGAAGAAATTAAAGCAATGTGGTGAGAGAGAGAAAGAGAGAGAGAGATACAGACAGACATACAGAGAAGAAGAAAAAATAGGAGAGGGGATGAACTGGGAAGAAAAATTGTTGAAAAAAAATAGAGAAATGGAGGGAATTAGGCATGGAAGGAAAATGCAGGAAAAAAAGCAAAGTGGAGAGGAAATGGGGTAGGAAGTAACGGAAGACGTAGATGAGACTGAGGAGGAGGGAGGGAGGTTAAGAGGGAGCATGTGAGAGCAGAATAGAGAGAAGAGTAGAGAGAAGACGAGAAAGCATGTTGGAGAAAGAAGGGAGGAAGCCTGTTAGGAAAGGAAGTTGAAGAGTATTTTAAGGAAGGAAGGAAGGAAGGAAGGAAGGGGAAAAACATGTTTGGGAAGTGAGGGAGCAGCATGTAAGGAAAAGAAGAAGCATGTTAAAGAAGGAATGATGGGAGCATGTTAAATAAGGAAGGATGGGAGCATGTTAAATAAGGAAGGATGGGAGCATGTTAAATAAGGAAGGATGAGAGCATGTTAAATAAGGAAGGATAAGAGCATGTTAAATAAGGAAGGATGAGAGCATGTTAAATAAGGAAGGATGAGAGCATGTTAAATAAGGAAGGATAAGAGCATGCTAAATAAGGAAGGATAAGAGCATGCTAAATAAGGAAGGATGGGAGTCTGTTAGGGAAAGAAGAGAGGGAGCATTTTTAGCGAATGAAGGAAAGTAGCAATTACGGGAAGGAAGGGAGAGAACATGCAAGGACAGGGGAGAACATGCAAGGAAGGGAGCAGTTAAATGAGGAGTGCTCGTAAGGAGGGAGGGGATAGGAAGATTAAGGCAAGGAGAGAGGGAGAGGTGTAAGGGAAGGGGTACAGGTGTTTCACATGGCAGGTTTATGGAGACACCTGTGCCACTCTCAAGAGCACACCAGGAGCAGCAGAGGGTGAACCCAGCCAGTAATGGTACAATGGTAAGGGGAGATGAGCGTGTAAAATGTGGCGAGAGAGAGAGAGAGAGACAGAGAGAGAGAGAGAGAGAGAGAGAGAGAGAGAGAGAGAGAGAGAGAGAGAGAGAGAGAGAGAGAGAGAGAGCAGACAGGAGAGAGAGAGAGAGAGAGACAGACAGAGACAGACAGACAGAGACAGAGACAGACAGAGACAGACAGAGACAGACAGAGACAGACAGAGACAGACAGAGACAGACAGAGACAGACAGAGACAGACAGAGACAGACAGAGACAGACAGAGACAGACAGAGACAGACAGAGACAGACAGAGACAGACAGAGACAGACAGAGACAGACAGAGACAGACAGAGACAGACAGAGACAGACAGAGACAGAGAGAGACAGAGAGAGACAGAGAGAGACAGAGAGAGACAGAGAGAGAGAGAGGGGGGAGGGAGGGGAGGGAGGGAGGTAGGTCCACAACATCGCTTCGTCTGAGGTCATTTATTCCTAGGATGACGCGGGTCATCAGTCTCTGGACCAAAGATGGCTCCAACTTCATGCTGTCCCCTTGTATGTCTCATAACAATGAAAAGGCTTTCAGGTGAGCTCACGTAGGTAACAGCCCCTAGCATGTAAATAATGTTAGGTACCCTTAACCCTTGTAAAACTCTGTGAAAAATTGTGAGTGGAGAGCAAGAGCGAAAGGAAGAGCTAGAGCAAGAGAGCTAGAGAAAGCTCCGATAGTTTTCTTCCCGCTCTCCAATCCTCAGGTTACACGGCCAACTTGAGAAAGTGAAGAAAATAATTACCATGTCGTACTGAAGGACGTGCTCCGATGTTTATTGGAAAGGAGGAGGCAGATTTTGTACCTCAACTACTACTACCACTATTGCATCACTACTACTACTGCTACTACTACTACTGCATCAGTACTACTACTACTGCTACTACTACTACTATTAGCATCACCACCACCACCACTACTACTACTACTACTACTACTACTAACACCACCACCACCACCACCACTACTACTACTACTAACACCACCACCACTACTACTACTACTACTAGAACTATTACCACTACCATTACTACCACCACTACTATTATTACTACTGCTGCTACTACTACTTCTACTATTGCTACTACCAATATCAATATTACTACTGCTACTACCATCACCGCCACTCCTATTATTACTACTACTACTACCAATCTGCTACTACTACTATCACTACTAATCACTGCTACCACTGCCAATCACTGCTACCACTACTACCACTGCTACTACTACTACACCAGTGTTACCACTACTACCACTACCAATCACTACTACTACTACTTTTTTCATCACTACCACTAATACAACTACAACTACCAGTGCTACTATTGTTACTTCTACAACTACTACTTTTGCTACTACTATTACTACTGCTACCGTTACTGTCACTATTATAACTACTACCTACATTAATAACTACTACCACTAAAACTACCATTTACTATTACTACTACTATGCCATGGGTGGCCATGGTCAGTCGATCGTGCTGGGCACTCCATGCACTAATATCAGGGTATAAGTGGCAACTGCCAGTCCCTGCCTTCAATCTCCTTGAGTCCAAATATCTGCAGAGTGTTATGCCATCCTGATCTTGAAGGATTCTTGATTATTTTATTGCACTTCATATTTCACTGGACAGCCTTTTCTAGCGCTCTTAAACTCTTGTAAAGGGAACCTCTGCTCACATTATTGTTGCACATTGTGTGCTGGAGTTCTATGCCATTGTTTATCGTTATTAAATACCTATGTACAACCTAGTTGCTTTTCTTGGGTGACTGTGCCAAATTTGCTTAATTTCTAAACGTGTTGAGCAGTAAAAAGACGTTGTATTATTACTGTTATTATAATTATTATTTCCTCCTGCTTATTATTAGTGATAGTATTATATTTTATTATTGTGCGTGGCGCTAAAACCGTAAGGGTGAAAACCGCTTGAATCGTGAGCCCTTCACCAGTCTCGGGGCACTCAGCTTGTAAGTCCCTCTTCCTCTGCTTCTGCTTACATGTCATGACCACCTTTGTTAACATGTTCTCACCCCTTACATTATTGTTTGAAGACACACAGATGTTTGGTAAGACACATATGTGTAAAGAGACACAGATGTTTGAAGAGAGACATGTATGAAGAGACATAGACGTATGAAGAGACATAGACGTATGAAGATACATAGATGTATGAAGATACATTGATGTATGAAGAGACATAAATATATGGAGAGACATAGATGTATGAAGAGACATAGATGTATGAAGAGACATAGATGTATGAAGAGACATAGATGTATGAAGAGACATAGCTGTATGAAGAGACATAGATGTATGAAGAGACATAGATGTATGAAGAGACATAGATGCATGAAGAGACACAGATGTATGAAGAGAGACAGATGTATGAAGAGACACAGATGTATGAAAAGACACAGATGTATGAAGAGACACAGATGTATGAAGAGACATAGATGTATGAAGAGACATAGATGTATGAAGAGACACAAATGTATGAATAGACACAGATCTATGAAGATACACATATGTATGAAGAAACATAGATGTATGAAGATACATAAATATATGAAGAGACACAGATGTATGAAGAGACACAGATGTATGAAGAGACACAGATGTATGAAGAGACACAGATGTATGAAGAGACACAGATGTATGAAGAGACACAAATGTAT
Source organism: Cherax destructor (assembly GCA_009830355.1). Taxonomy (NCBI): domain Eukaryota; kingdom Metazoa; phylum Arthropoda; class Malacostraca; order Decapoda; family Parastacidae; genus Cherax; species Cherax destructor. The sequence goes on along the minus strand of WNWK01003099.1, from coordinate 28,305 downwards.
GAAGAGACATAGATGTATGAAGAGACACAGATGTATGAAGAGACATAGATGTATGAAGAGACACAGATGTATGAAGAGACATAGATGTATGAAGAGACATTGATGTATGAAGAGAGACAGATGCATGATGAGACAAAAATGTATGAAGAGACATTGATGTATGAAGAGAGATGTAGGAAGAGACAATGTATGAAGAAAACATATGTATGATGAGACAAAAATGTATGAAGAGACATTGATGTATGAAGAGAGATGTAGGAAGAGACAAAACTGTATGAAGACACAGATGTATGAAGAGAGACAGATGTATTAAGAGACACAGATGTATGAAGATACATAAATGTATGAAGAGAGACAGATGTATGAAGAGAGACAGATGTATGAAGACATCTTTGGGACTGGTCTTCCATTCGTGTATACCTACTACTACTCTTTCTATTCCGTTGTTGCATTTATATATTTCCTTTCTTGTTGTAGTTTTATGTTGTTCAGTGTTCATCAAGATTGTGGGAGTTACCTGTGAACCTTGTATTATTGTATGACCTTTGTTCATGGCATTAGTCAGTGTTGCCTGACTTATAGCAGTCAGTTTTGTCTGACTTATATCAGTCAGTGTTGTCTGGCTTATATCAGTCAGTTTTATCTGACTTGTATCAGTCAGTTTTATCTGACTTGTATCAGTCAGTTTTGTCTGACTTATATCAGTCAGTTTTGTCTGACTTATATCAGTCAGTTTTGTCTGACTTATATCAGTCAGTTTTGTCTGACTTATATCAGTCAGCTTTGCCTGACTTATATCAGTCAGCTTTGCCTGACTTATAGCAGTCAGTTTTGCCTGACTTATAGCAGTCAGTTTTGCCTGACTTATAGCAGTCAGTTTTGCCTGACTTATAGCAGTCAGTTTTGCCTGACTTATAGCAGTCAGTTTTGCCTGACTTATAGCAGTCAGTTTTGTCTGACTTATATCAGTCAGTTTTGCCTGACTTATAGCAGTCAGTTTTGTCTGACCTAAATCAGTCAATTTTGTCTGACATATCAGTCAGTTTTGTTTTTCATAAATCAGTTTTATTTTCGACATGTATTAAACATTTTTGTTTTTAACATATACCAACAAATTTATTTTTGGTATATATCAGCTGGTTTTATTTTTGGCACATATCGGCTGGTTTTATTTTTTACACAGCTGGGTTTATTTTTGACACACATCAGTTGGCTTTATTTCTGGCACATTTCAGCTGGTATTACTTTTGGCACACAGATGATTTTATTTCTGGCACACTGCTGGTTTATTTTTGGCCTATGTCATCCACTTTCTTACCATCTGAGTTAGTTTAGTCGTTCTTTTTTTTTTACTCCTGTTATGTAGTCTCTTTATTTCCCCCAGAAAAAAATATTTTTTCAACGCTATTTCACATTTTTCACTAGATTGTTGGCATAATGTAGATTGGTCCAGTTAATGGTAGTGGGACCCCGGTTCTTCTGAGCGAGGTTTACTGCGATGCGGTTCTTGGAAACCACTCAAAATATTGCTTTGGATCCCGAAGTTTGTGTATATCTCACTGTCGTTGGTCCTCCTTTATGTCCTGAACCTGCAGGATCCTGCTCGTTATTAACGAGTGTTGCTGCCTTGACGACTTCTTTCATGAATATGCTTTATTATTAAAGCAGGGGAGATAGAGAGGGAGAAAGGGAGAGAGAGAGAGAGAGAGAGAGAGGGAGGGAGGGAGAGAGAGGGAGAGACAAACAGACAGGCAGAAACAAACGATGCAATGAGAGAGAGAGATAGATAGAGAGATAGAGAGATAGAGATAGAGATAGATAAAAGAGAGATAGAGAGAGATAGAGAGAGATAGAGAGAGATAGAGAGAGATAGAGAGAGATAGAGAGAGATAGAGAGATATAGAGAGAGATAGAGAGAGATAGAGAGCGATAGAGAGCGATAGAGAGCGATAGAGACGATAGATTTAGCTGAATAGAGATTGCCGATTTGAGATGTTGCGTAGAGACTTCAGAATATGTTATTATAAAGAGGGAGATAGAGAGGAGAAGAGAGAGAGAGAGAGAGAGAATGAGGAGGAGAGAGAGAGAGGAGAGAAAGAAGGAGAAAAAGAGATAGAGATGAGAGAGAGAGTAGATAGAGAGATAGAGAGATAGAGATAGAGAGATAAAGAGAGAGATAGAGAGAGATAGAGAGAGATAGAGAGAGATAGAGAGAGATAGAGAGAGATAGAGAGAGATAGAGAGATAGAGAGATAGAAGAGAGATGAGAGAGATAGAGAGATAGAGATAGAGAGAGATAGAGAGAGATAGAGAGATAGAGAGAGATAGAGAGAATAGAGAGAGATAGAGAGAGATAGAGAGATAGAGAGAGATAAGAGAGAAGAAGAGAAGAGAGAGAAGAGAAGAAAGAGAGAAAGAGAGAGAAAGAGAGAGAAAGAGAGAGAAAGAGAGAGAGAGAGGAGAGAGAGGAGAGGGAGTGAGGGGAAAGGATCATAGCAAATAACAATGACGTTAATTGCTGGTGAACGACGCTGAATGAATGTGACTTTCTGATGAATATGTCGCTGAATGAATGTGACTTTCTGATGAATATGTCGCTGAATGAATGTAAGCTTCCGCTGAACGTGACACTAAATAAATGTGACCTGGTGAAAATGACACTGAATGAATGTGAGTTTTTTATTAACATTACACTGACTGAACGGGAACTACTGGTGAATATGACACTGGTTGAATGTGAGCTGGTGAATATGCCACTAAATAAACGGGAGCTTGTGAAAATGACAGTGAATAAATGAGCTGGTGAATATGACACTGGTTGAATGTGACCTTGTTAACATAACACTGAATAAATTTCTGCTTCTGGTGAACATGATAATGAATGTGACATTCTGGTGTACATGACACCGAATGAATGAGAGCTGGTGAACATGACACTGTATGTTAAATTCTGGAGAACATGACTCAGTGTATGTTAAATTCTGGAGAACATGACTCAATGTACGTTAAATTCTGAAGAACATGAATCTGAATGAGTTTGCACTTCTGGTGAACATGACAGTGAATGAATATGAGCTTCTGGCGAGCATGACACTAAATGCAGGTTAAGTTCTAGAGTATATGACACTAAATAAAATTGAACTTTCGGTGAACATGCCAATGAATGTGAGATTCTGCTGAACATTACACTGAATTTGAGCTCGCGAACATGACACTAATATGAGCATCTGGTTGACATAACCCAGCATTAGCTTTTACGTCTGTAGAACATGACATGGATTAGCAATAATTTCTTATGAACATGACATGGATTAGCAATAATTTCTTATGAACATGACAGTGAATGAATGTGAGCTTCCAGTGAACATGACACTAAATGTATTTAACCTCTGTAGAACATGACACTGAACGTTAACTTTTGGAGAACATGCCAGTGAATGAAGATGAGCCTCGTAGAGGTTCATCTTCATTCATTGGCATATCATGGAGAACATTATAATGAATGAATATGAGCTATTCGGAACATGACAATGAATGAATGTGACCTTGTTGTAAACATAACCATGAATGTGCGAGAACTTCTGGTGAACTTCACCTTTACTCAGTGATCTTGAACTTCAGGTAACATGACAGTGAGTGAACATGAGCAAGTGAATCAAGGAACTGAATACACGGCAACTTCTGGGAATGTGACAGTGAGCAAAAAAATAAATATTTTTAAAATAACAACGAGTGAAAATGAGTTGCAGAACAACAATAAAATATGTATTTATTTTTTTACGAATGTGACGGTAGGTTATTAGTATTACTATTATTATTTATTATTATTATTATTATTATTATTATTATTATTATTATTATTATTATTATTATTATTATTTTAGGGCTTAGTTATAATTATGTAATTATTATTTATAATCGTTGTTGTTTGTTATTGTTTTTGTTTTTTATTTTTTGTTTGTTTTTCTTATGGTGGTGGAGAAGCTCTAACCCGTAGGGATCATACAACACAGGTGGAAAGTGAGGAAATGAAGTTGTATCGAAGGAACATGAGTGAGAAGTAGCCTTTAGGAAAGACGAAAGTGAGATAACATGAATATCAGAGTAACAATAGTCAGTGAAAATGAATGACTGGGAACATGACATATCATACAGGGAAGCTCCACAGCACATGACTATGAATAAATATGAGTGTGTGTGATGAATATGACGGTATCGGGAAATCTTGAGAATATATGAAGTATTGGGCGGTGATTTATAGAGAACATTGCAATGATTGAAAATGTAATTCATTATTATTAATATTCTTAGAAACCATGAAAATGAGTGAAAATACTTCTCGGTGAATAAAAAAAAATGTTTTTAGGGAACATGGAAGCTTGCCAGACGTGGCTCTATATAAGTGGAAATTTGTTGTACGTAACAGCTTCTGAAAGTGAATGTCTTTGGAACTTTGGTAGTGAGTGAAAATGAGTCTCTATGGAGCATGACGTTTGGTGGAAAAATAGTTATATGGAATATGAAAGTAAAAGGAAATGCCTTTTGGAAAAAAATGGCAATGGACGATTGTGAATTTCAGGAAAGAAATGAGACTGGTGGATCATGAGGTCACAAAAATGTACTCGTGGACGTGTCTTCAAATTTGCATCATTGTTAACTTGTACATAATAATATTCCAAAGAACAAGACTGGTAAAGAACTTCTGGTGATAAAGATGAGAGAGAGAGAGAGAGAGAGAGAGAGAGAGAGAGAGAGAGAGAGAGAGAGAGAGACAGACAGACAGATAGAGAATAAGACCCATTTAAGGCTATTAATTATTCCACACTTATAGGGTCAAGAAGAAGGTTGGTGTAGTAGCTATGTGTCAGAGATAATTTACACAGCTGCATTAGACGAGTTTTGATAATGGAACCGACGGAGACAGACTATTTACTTACAGTTTCGCGAGGAACGTGAATAATTAATCTTGGGTGAGATTTACAGCCCCCAAACCCAGATAGGAAACACGATAGACTTCTACGGAACGAAATTACTAAAGTACCAAAATACGAAAATGTTGCTTTAAGATTTCTGCTTATTTCTCGTCCATATTTCTTGGGACACTGTCCCAAGAAACGTCCCAATGACGGTGTTGACGCCTGATGTGGAAGTTGGAGGTGTGGGACTTCGCTTACTAGTGATGTGACAACGTTCTCTTCAAAGTGAATAGAAAACTTACCAACAAGGACGATATTATCAACTTCTTTTTACACCATAACACCCATACTAAAATAAATGTCCTTGTTAACTTCTTTTTGAAAGATTTCGCATCTTCAGTCCTTGTTTCCTTCAGGAATGTACTTATACAACACAAACATTCACACGTCTTCAATTTCTGTCCTCATCTGGGATTGCAGAGTCAAGGCACAATCTATTCTTAACATATCCCGTATGGAACGGACATTTAATCAGTTCGTAGTGCTCACGGTGTTGCCCAGAATATCCTGCAGGTACATGCCATAAGCAATATTAATGTTTCCACCGTGAATACATTCTCTGTCAAAGACCTCTCTACGAAGCGAACTTACACACCTTTATCTTCAACATCAGGCGTATACACCATCACCTATGGACACTCACAAGAAATACATGGGGAAAACAGGCTAAATGAACATCGAAACGCAAGCCACAGGGACGACTTAAAGAACGCTTGTGTCCTCAACGGGAACTTCACGGGACATTTATTAACTGGAATGAGACACAACTCGTCCTCAATCAACATGATCTTAGACGCCTACGACATCTAGAAGCCTGGGTAATCGCCGTCACTAACACCGTGATACAAAATTTCTAAAACACTGACATACATGATACTTAACCAGGCAGAGTTGAACCTACCTCACGTGACATCATGATCTACCTGACCTCATCTCAAATAAATCTCACTTATATTACTCACGTCACTGTGTGTCACTCACATCCCACTCTGCCCATGTAATAATGACCAGAGGACTTATTATTCATACTTCTTGATATCAATCAAAGAATTCTATTAGCTATATTGAGATTATTTATGCACTACAGTTTTGGCTTTACATTACGGCTAACCAGAACTCCTAAATATTTTTCTCATTCAGAGTGACGTAGATCTATATTATTCAGTTTTTAAGTGCCATGGTTATTCCCATTTCCCAGACTTACAACTTTACATTTATCTTCTTTTAACTCCGACCATTGCAACAACCTGTCCAGATCCTCTTATAGCGCTCCAGTGTCCTCATCAGAATTAATCTGATAGCCTAGATTAGCGCCATCGGCAAACTTGCTAATGTCTATTTATTCCCTCATCTTTCGTGTAATGTACATTGCGAATAACAAAGGACCATTACTAACTCCCTGTGGAACACCGCTTTTGCCGCGTCCCCATTCTGATATCTACTCGTTTATGCAAACTCGTTTTTGCCTTTCTGTCAGCCAGGCCTCTATCCAGAAAAAAACATTACTTCTGCTATTCCATGTGCCTCTACTTTCCTCATCAATCTTCTGTGGTGAACTCTATCAAAGGTTTCACTGAAGACCATATACACACAATCATATTCATAATCATGTTCTACAACCTCAAATACCTTAGTGAAAGTTAGTAAATTCGTAACATAAGAACGCTTCTGTAAAACCATGCTGAGATTCCATGATTAATTTATGTATTTAAGGTGGTTTTGATTAACAGCGACAATTATTGATTTCATCGATTTTCTCACAATGAAGGTTAGGCTAGTTGGTCATTAATTCCAAACTAATGACCTGTCTCTTGCTTTGTAGATAGGTATCACATTTGTCCGTTTTCACTTATCTAGCACTATATCAGTTTGTAATGATATCTTGAAAAGACTAGCTAATGGTTTATTAAGTTCTTTCTTACATTTCTTTAAAACCCTTGAGAACAGTTTATCAGACCCCGGTGATTTGTTTGGTTTTAATCTATTTGTCTAAGAACCATGCCAATAGTAGCTTTCATCGTGCATAACTTATTTTCGTCCTGACCTATATCTTTTTTAATTTCTCGAATTACACTACTATGCACTACTATCTTCCAACATAAAAGCTGAGAGGAAATAAATGCTGATGGCTGTACAAATTTCTTTGTTACTGACCGTGAGCTGACCTGAACAAATTTTAAGTTCGCCCATATTCTCTCTAATCTTACTTTTATATTCCTGAAAGAAACCTTTTGGATTAGTCTTAGAGACAGACAGACAGACAGAGAGAGAGAGACAGAGACAGACAGAACGAAATTTACAGAGAGAATGTATGAAAAACACAAAGCTGGGATGGACAGATAGAGAAAGAGAGAGAGAGAGAGAGAGAGAGAGAGAGAGAGAGAGAGAGAGAGAGAGAGAGAGAGAGAGAGAGAGAGAGAGAGAGAGAGAAGAGAGAGGACAAGGAGATTAAGGACTTCAGAATGGTGGGGAAGTAATTAAATAGGAAGAGAGAGGGGTGAAAAGGGATTGCGATTAGCCCAAGGGAATATTAATGCAAGAGTTCGGAAATGAAAACGAACGGAAATGAAATAGGGAGGCAATGGTTATTATGGCTTATTGTTCAAGAAACACTTCGACTGTCTCCTGACACAAGCCTCTGTCAGATGACGACCCATAACCTTATGAACATCCTCTGGCTTACCCTGAAAGATCTTGCATAAATAAATATTTCACATCTAATTGGTGAACTAAGATGACACACTCACAAGTAAACAGCAATATTGTTGAAATGCAGATATGACTGACATATGTTGTTAATGCGAATTATAATTATAATATAATTATAATTGACGTGGTCCTCGTTCTGTCAAGACGTGTCTAGTGTGCTCTCCGTTCTTATCTACCTGAGATTGTAACGATGGCAGGTATATCTTCAACTTAAGGCAGAGTTAACAGACGCAAGAAGAGAGATTCAATGACTGAAGGGTATGTGTATGGACTGTCCCCGGAACAATGTCGTCGATGATCAAACCAATGAATGGATGCTAGTTGGAACTGAAGGGACGAAGCTGAAAAAGGTTCGGAGACTGCTGTGAAAACCAGCAACTTTTTTTCCTTGTTATCAGACGAATGTGAATCAACCATCAAAGACATTCCAACGAAAACAGTTCCAACAAGGACCATTGTTAACGACGCAGTGAAGCCAGCCAGTGAAGACACCCCAGCGAATACCATCTCTGCAAAGAGCGTCGAGAATGTCATGCACACTGCCTGTCGAGGTAAGAACATTGATGACAGTTGGATTAAGTTGATGGATATCACGTTTTGTCGTACAGACAGAAAAGGAGACAGAGGGTATTTTCCTGGGGCTTGGGTCGAGGATATTGTTAGCCGTCTGGACGATATCATGAGAGTTTATGGGAGCAATTCTATTATCTGTCTCAGTGCTGTAGGCAACGATGTTGGCACATGTAGGAGTGAAGACATGATTAGCAGGTATAGGTCAGCAATAGACACAATTAGGAAGAAGGGAGGGAACCCTGTGATATGTGGTAGTTTGCCAAGGAGAGGAGTTGGAAAGGAATGATTATCCAGGGCAATTGGTGTCAATTGCTGCCTGCACAAACACTGTGAGGACAATGCAGTAACATTCAAAGACAACTGGGACCTCTTCTATGGCAGAAATGACATGTATGCCATGGATGGGGTTTACTTATCTAGGTCTGGGGAGGAGAACTAACCAATGCAGTAGAGGGAGCTGTTAGAGTTTTAAACTATAAATAGTTGTATGGGTTTTGGGGGAAAAGCAGTAAAGTCTCAGTAAAGTAATATTGTGAGTTTTAGGGAAATCAGTTATAGGCAGAATGAAGTAGAATTATTGGTGGATATCGGACAAGGACAGTAATATGGATAGTGGAAAAACATAAATGAACAGGAAGGAAAAAGAGAAAGGAGGGTCTCTAAATTTAAATTATACTAATAGTCGTAGTGCTAGAATAAGATGGACGAGTGTAGCTTAGTTGCAAGTGCGGTTAACATTGATGTATTTGTCATAACTGAGACGTGGTTTAATATGAAAAATTCGGGACGTACCTGCTGAATGTCACATTCAGCAGAAGAATCGAAAAGGGAAGTGGGGTGGCACTGTATGTCCGAGATCGCTTAAACTGTTGTATAAAAACGGTATAAAGTCTGAAATAACACATACCGAGTCTGTCTTGGTAAAAATTTTCAGAGGGGCATGAAAAATTTATTTTAGGCATGATATACCGTACCTCAAACTTGGATAGAGCCCAGATTGATTGGAATTCCTCGACTGGGGAATTTACAGTCTATGGACTTCTTAGAGATAGTTCAGGATTGTTTTATAAAACACTTTGTTACAGAGCGTACAAGGAAAAATAACCTGCTTGACTTGGTTCTGGCAAACAAGGAAACCCTTGTTAATAATTTAGAACTTATAGAGGAATTTGGCGCAAGTGACGACAAAGTTTAGCATTGAATGGAAGTATGATAATAGGGATAACTCAGTAACGGTCGCAGATTTTCGTTTAGCAGATTACAATGGGCTTTAGAGAACACCTGTAATATGTGGACTAGGGGTAATCTGAAAGTTTTTTCAAGTTTATAGAACAAAAGTTGAGAAAATATAGGTCCCCTTAAAAATAGCTTTGGTCATCTTACTGTCAAGGAGAATGAAATGTGTTAGATTTTTATTGATTATTTTCTCACGGGTTTCACACAGGAAGACTCTAACAATATCCCAATAATTAATTTTTATAGTGGGCCTGAAGAAGATAAATTATATAATATCACAGGCACTAATGATACAGTAATCAAACCAGTAGACCGACTAAAACAAAATAAATCCATTAACTAGCATTTTTAATAAATCTCTTCAAACAAGTGTAGTGCCTGATATGTGGAAGATGGCCAATGTAATTTTTATTTTTAAAGCAGGGGACAAGTCCTTACCGTCATATTACCGCCCAATAAGCTTGACCTCAATTGTTAGCAAATTACTAGAGGAAATTATTGCTGATATTATAAGAAGCTATCTTGATAAACCTAATTTGATTAATGATACTCAGCATGGATTCACGAGGGGCCGTTCCTTCCTAACTAATTTACTAACCTTCTTCAGTAAAGTTTTTGAGGATGTTGATCAAAATAAAGAATTCGATATTGTTTATTTTGATATTAGTAAGGCTTTTGATAGAGTACCGCACCAGAGACTGTTAATGAAAATGACCGCTCATGGCACTTGGGGAAACGTGCTGTCTTGGACAGAGTCATGGTTCACCAACAGGACGCAGAGAGTGTGCATAAATGGGATATAATCTGAGTGGAGATCTGTTTCAAGTGGCGTTCCACAGGGACCAGTTTTAGGTCCATTGTTGTTTATAATATATATCAATGACAATGACGAGGAAATTACTAGTGATATGAACAAATTCGGTGATGACACGAAGATAGGTAGGATAATTGATTCAAACGTAGATGTCAGGGAACTTCAGAAGGATTTAGACACATTCAGTTCGTGGTGAGAAAAGTGACAGAAGCAGTTCAATGTAGATAAATGCAAAGTTCTGAAGGTCTAGAATATTCATAACTTTAGTACTTGTTTGCTAAATAATGTAGAATTCAGCTGTACACAATGCGAAAAGGAATTGGGGGTTATGGTAAGCAGCAACCTTAAACCAAGACAGCAATGCCTAAGCATATGTAATAAGGCAAATATATTTCTGGGATTTATATCAAGAAGTGTAATCAACAGAAGTCCAGCGGTTATACTACAGCTTTATACATCATTAGTAAGGCCTCACTTAGATTACGCAGCTCAGTTTTGGTCTCCATTTTACAGAATGGATATAAATTCGTTAGAAAACATTCAACGAAGAATAACAAAATTAATATATAGCATTAGATATCCGTATGAAGAAAGTCTGAAGTCCCTTAAATTACATTCACTTGCCAGACGAAGAATGAGGGGAAACATTTCGAGGTACACAAGTGGAAAATGGGTATTAACAAAGCAGATATAAATAAGGTCTTGAGGATATCTCTCCCAGAGAGAATCTGCAATAATGAATTATTGAAGCTAGGACCTTGTGTAGTTTCAAATGTAGGTTGGATAAATACATGAGTGAGAGGGGTTGGATTTGAGTGGGACTTGCACATGAGTAAATAGAATTATCAAAGATTATTTCTTGGGTAGAATTTAATTGATTTAGTAAAAAGAAAAGTGAAATCAAATTACCTTTGCCCTAGGATATGTAACAGTGGAATGAACACTTACCATTAAAATCCTTGGAAAAGGATGAAAAATAATTAAAATGGTGGATAGGGAATTTTATACTGGCAAGGTGAGAACCCGTGGAACCAACCCATTCCTACACGATGGGGCAACCATGTAGGGGGGCACCAGTACTAACACGAAACCATATATAGAGACAAGCATATAATGAAAAGAAATGGAAGTGTACTGGTAAACTCCCATATAAAGTATCTTATATGATGTTCACGCACGCACGCACACACACACACACACACACACACACACACACACACACACACACACACACACACACACACATACACACACACACACACTCTCACACTCACACTCTCTCCCTCTCAGGCACTCTGCAGCAGTAGGAAGAGAGAGAAAGCATCTAAGTTCTGACTTACATGGTTTACAGACACACAGCTCCAGACATGAGCTTGCCTGGGGAGGACTTGGAAACGAACTTCAGCTGATGCCACACATGGCTGCTTGCCTGGAGGAGGATTTAAAAGAAACTGGCTCATGACTGAAAAAGAGAGTTGAAAAGAACTTGTCCAGAACAGTCACAGAACGTCAAAAAAAAAAAACAGCCAATACAAAGCATGGCAAACATTGACATCATGAAATATGTTTTGATCAACCAATGGCACAAATCTTTATGTACAAGGCAACAGGGACTGGACATATTCAGCTTATGTTCATAGCTCCTTTCCTACCTGATAATATAATAGTATCAAAATTATGCGTAAGTATATACAAATATACCTAACACATGAAAAATTTGTTCTTATCGTTGTGCCTGAAGTATTCCAGCTCTGAATATTTCAGATTAACAGAGAATAAATAAATATTCAAGTATACATTCAGTAAAAATAGTGAGGAAATCTAGATGCAATGTACATGTACAAAACAGTGAGTCTAGACGTAATGTGCATGTACAAAACAGTGAGTCTAGACGCAATGTACATGTACAAAACCGTGAGTCTAGACGCAATGTACATGTACAAAACCGTGAGTCTAGACGCAATGTACATGTACAAAACAGTGAGTCTAGACGCAATGTACATGTACAAAACAGTGAGTCTAGACGCAATGTACATGTACAAAACAGTGAGTCTAGACGCAATGTACATGTACAAAACAGTGAGTCGAGAAAATCTTTGGGACTGAAAAAATATATATTGTGCTATTGTTATATTTTTTCTTTTGTTTAAGTGTTTAAGTTGAGTTCCATGTCTTTAGCTTCTCTCGTAATGAACGTCATATAAAATAGCCAGGTGAGAACAAATAGGAAGCTCGTCTTCCTGGCACTCACAGACAGGATCAAGCCTCCACCACGTCTTGCCCTGAATGTCCTACATGGGTTTAGAGCCTAACATGTATTACTATACTGTATACCAATGTTTAGTTTTTTTCCTCTCAGCCTATGTTTTCAAGTCACTTATCACTTCAAGTTCGGCACTTACCAATTTAGCTTTAATCCTTAGTAACTTTATTTCCACTTACCACTTGCGTCCAGTATTTACTTGACTTCAGGTTATGTAGGTTTGTTGGGAAACAGGACAGGTGTTGTCTGACGCGGGTCTTAGTCATATGATGTCCTGCAGCTGGAGTTTTTTTTCATCTGACCGAGGCCTTCCACAGGCTTACTGGTCCACCACTTTAAAAATTAAGAATATAATTATAACCCCCATTTTTGTGTAAATTCCCTTTACTTACCACTTCAGTTCAGTAGGTACCAACTGAACCTACTTCCTTTCCTTCCAGTTACCATCTAAGATGAGGTTTTAATTACTGAATGTTCCCATCAACGATGTAAACAATATCTCATCCGCTTTAAACCAGATATTAGTATTGTAAAGCTGAATTCTCCCGTCACCTGAATGTTCAGTGAAACCTCACCTAACTTACTCCTACCTCCCTCCCTCCCTCCCTCCCTCCCTCCCTCCCTCCCTCCCTCTCTCTCTCTCTCTCTCTCTCTCTCTCTCTCTCTCTTTCACCTGAGTGCTCACTGCTGTGGTTATATCATTAACTTGTTACCTGGATCCGTCCACTGCTCAGCCATTAAGGTGATAATTCTTCCTTTAAGTACTACAGCCAGTCATTTAGGAGAAACATAAATCTTCGGTGTCAACCGGGCTTTAATGTATCTTTATAAATTACAAAGGAAATTTATAAGTAATGAATACAGGAAAATTATTTTGTGGACGCCAAGGCCATGATGATTCTCTTCAAATCACTTGTTCTCTCTAGGCTGCAATACTGCTGTACACTAACTGCCCCCTTCAAGGCAGGCGAAATTGCTGACCCGGAGAGTGTACAAAGAACTCTCACGGCACACATAAGTACGATAAAGCACCTAAATTACTGGGAACGGTTGAAATCCCTTGATCTGTATTCCCTGGAACGCAGGCGAGAAAGATACATGATAATATACACTTGGAAATTCCTAGAAGGATTAGTTTCAAACTTGCACACGAAAATCACTCCCTATGAAAGAAAATACTCGGCAGGAGATGCAACATTCCCCCAATGAAAGCATGGGCGCCACGAGTACAAAGAACATCGCAGAAATGATCCCGAGCGTCGCGGGAAGATTTCCGGGGGTAAAACTGCTTTTCTGGCAATTTTGTGCAAATTAAATCTACGGGTAAATGAATGACAATGTGAATGGAAATGAGCCAGTAAATAAGTGTCGATGAATGTGTGAGTGAGGGGGGTATTGTGGAGCATTTGTGTTTAATGATGAATGAAACTAAGAGGGAGTAACTTTGAGGAAGTGATTGAGCAATATTTGTGTGGTCTGTTTTAGTGTGTTTCATATTTTTGTATTAACTCTACATCTTTTCCTTTTCAAGTTCTCAGTCAATTTTCCGATGTATTTTATATAACTGTCCTTTTTTTTTTTTTTTTTTGGTAAATCTGAAATTTAATTGAAAGATGACCTGAGTTTTTGAAATATGGTTTCAGTGGGCAGAGCGAACGAACTGGAAATGACCAACCCCAGTGTGTGTTCAGTGTCCGAAGTCTTCACCAACAAAGAAAATAAAATTGAACCATAATTTCAGTTCAGTAAAAAAACAAAATGTCGAAAATCTACAGTTATTGAAAAGATCAAGAAAAACAAACGAAGCAAAGTCATTTACATGATCGCTCGACTTCGGCTTTTTTCCTGGAGAAAACTTTAGCGGCGTCAAGTGAAGTAGCGCGAGATGCATAAAGCCTGGTAACACTTTGGAGGAGATGGTGAGGTAACACTGTGGAGGAGATGGTGAGGTAACACTGGCAATGGTGAACAGTGCTTGTGCTCTCAAGAAGATGGAGTGACTACCAACTTGAAATGATAGCATAGAACGTCGAGTTTACCTTAAGTCAGAAAATATTTTGACTAAATATATTGAGGCGCTGTATATTGTATATTGTAAATGACCGTCAACACAGTTTTTCTGACTTCTGCGCGCGCGCGGACACACACAAATACACACACAAATACACACACACACACACACACACACACACACACACACACACACACACACACACACACACACACACACACACACACACACACCTAAGGAAGGAAGGGCAGGACGATTGAAGCCAAACTACAAGAAAGGGGATTATGTGGGCATGAAGAACTTCCTAAACGGGGTTCAGTGGGACAGAGAACTGGCAGGGACAGTAAACGAGATGATGGAATATGTGACAACAATATGCAAGGAAGCTGAGGAGAGGTTTGTACTCAAGGGTAACAGGAATAATAAAAAAGCCAGGATGAGCCTGTGGTTCACCCAAAGGTGCAGGGAAGCCAAAACCAAGTGTGCTAGGGAATGGACGAAGTATAGAAGGCAAAGGACCCAGGAGAATAAGGAGACCAGTCGAAGAGCCAGAAATGACTATAGACAGGTCAGAATAGAGGCCTAACGACAATACGAAAATGACATAGCAGTGAAAGCTAAATCTGACCTGAAGCTGTTGTACAGTCACATCAGTAGGAAAACCACAGTCAATGCCCAGGTAATCAGGCTGAAGAAGGAAGGTGGGAAGATCACAAGAATCGACTGCGAGGTGTATATTGAGCTCAACATGAGAAACAAAGAAGTGCTCACAGAGGAGACAGAAGGAACTCCAGTAAGACGAAGAGGCATGGTACACCATCAAGTGTTGGACACAATGCATACTACCGAGGAAGAAGTGAAGAGGCTGCTAAGCGAGCTAGATACTTCAAAGGCGATGGGGCCTGATAACATCTCTCCATGGATCCTGAGAGAGGGAGCAGAGGCACTATGTGTACCACTAACAACAATCTTTCGAAACAGGGCGACTACCTGAGGTAGGGAAGACAGCAAATGTAGTCCCAATTTTTTAAAAAAGAGACAGACACGAAGCATTAAACTACAGACCAGTGTCACTGACATGTATAGTATGCAAAGTCATGGAGAAGATTATCGGGAGAAGAGTGGTGGAGCACCTAGAAAGGGATCAGCTTATCAACGACAGCCAGCACGGTTTCAGTGACAGGAAATAATGTGTCACAAACCTACTGGAGTTCTATGACAGGGTGACAGCAGTAAGGCAAGAGAGAGAGGGGCGGCTAGATTGCATTTTCTTGGACTATAAGCAGCTGTTTGACACAGTTCCACACAAAAGATTAGTGCAAAAGCTAGAGGACCAGGCAAGGATAACACGGAATGCGCTACAATGGATCGGGGAATACCTGTCAGGAAGACAACAGTGAGTCATGGTACCTGGCGAGGTGTCACAGTGGGCGCCAGGGACGAACGGGGGTCCACAGAGGACTGTCCTAGGACCGGTGCTGTTTCTGGCATTTGTGAATGACTTGACGGAACGAATAGACTCTGAAGTGTCCCTGTTTGCAGATGATGAGAAGAATCCAATCGGGCGAGGACCAGGCAGAACTACAAAGGGATCTGGACAAGCTCCTGGAGTTCCACCCCACCAGGTGCAAATTCATGAAGATTGGGGAAGGGCAAAGAAGACCGCAGACAGAGTACAGTCTAGGGGGCCAGAGTCTACGAACCTCTCTCAGGAAAAAGGATCTTGGGGTGAGAATAACACTGGACACTTCTCCTGAGATGTACATCAACCAAATAACTGCTGCAGCATACGGGCGCCTAGCAAACCTAAGAATAGCATTCCGACATCTTAATAAGGAATCGTTCAGGACCTTGTACACTGTGTACGTTAGGCCCATATTGGAGTATGCAGCACCAATTTGGAACCCACACCTAGCCAAGCACTTAAGGAAACTAGAGAATGTTCAAAAGTTTGCAGCAAGACTAATCCCGGAGCTAAGGGGTATGTCCTACAAGGAGAGGTTTAAGGGAAATCGACTTGACGACACTGGAAGACAGGAGAGATAGGGAAGATATGATAACGACATACAATGGAACCCCGGTTAACGAACACCCCGGAAATCGTGCAATTATGTAAGTATAATATTGTAAGTGCTTGTGGAAGTGTATTTTTGGGGGTCTGAAATAGACTAACCTAAATGACAATTTTTCTTAAGGAAGTAAATTCGTTCAGTAATGGCACTTGAGCAGGCTTCTGCAATGATTTTTTTCGTTAACCGGGGTTCCACTGTATAAAATACTGAGAGGAATCGACAAGGTGGACAGAGACAGGATGTTCCAAATATAAATATATATATATATATATATATATATATATATATATATATATATATATATATATATATATATATATATATATATATATATATATATATATATATATATATTTTCGAAGATGGATGTTTTGAGGCTGCTGAAAGGCTCTTGATACAAGTAAATGCTGCTACTCTCCTCTTCCTTGTATCAGACCAGATTATGTCCCATTCCTCAGGTTTAGTTCTTTCTAATGAATATAATAAAAATGATAATCATTATCATTATCATAGAGTATTGCATCATTCAGTTTAGTGGCGTCTCCTCTCTCTCTCATGGGACGACACACACTGTCACCAGGCTATTATCTCTAGCGATGCGTAGGTAGAGTGAAGGAAGGATAGAGAGACCAAAGGTTATTGCATGGACCAGAAGAGGTAAAGGGAGCGAAACAGAAGGGGTTAAGTGAAGGGGAAGATTGACGAGGGGTGGGGAGAAAGAGAAGGGCAGTGCAGACAGCAAGAGAGAAATTGGGAGACTATAGCTGAGAGAGAGAGAGAGAGAGAGAGAGAGAGAGAGAGAGAGAGAGAGAAGAGAGAAAGAGAGAAGAGAGAAAGAGAGAAAGAGAGAAAGAGAGAAAGAGAGAGAGAGAGAGAGAGAGAGAGAGAGAGAGAGAGAGGCTATTGACCCATAGCAGGTGGTAGCGAGGGTGTGGCCGGGTCGTAACGGGTAGCTGGATTAGCCAAGGACGGCAGGTTGGCAGCAAGATGGATAGTTACCAGGGAGGGAGGGAGTAAAGTGAGCCTCGTGGGAGGGGGGAGAGAAGTAAGCCTTATGGGTTAGAGGGAGGGAGTAAACTGCATGGCAGGGAGGGAAATAGGGGTGAATTGAGCTGCATGGGAGGGAGTGGAGTGAATTGAGCTGCATAAGAGGGAATGGGGTGAATTGAGCTACATGGGAGGGAGTGGGGTGAACTGAGCTGCATGGGAGGGAGTGAGGTGAATTGAGCTGCATTAAAGGGAAAGGTTTAGAGAAAGTTAGCTGCACAAGAGTGAAATGGAGCTGCATGTAAAGAGTGAAAGAAAGTGAGCTGCATGGGAGGAAAAGTGAGAGAAAGTGAACTTCAAGGGAGGAAGCGAGTGAGAAGAAGTAAGGAGAGAGCGACAGCTGGCTGTGTCTAGATTGGGTGTGTGTGTGTGTTGACTGATTAGTTAATTATCCAATCAGGTCATTAGTTGAATCCAATCCAAGAACCTGCCATCCCATCCCTGGATAACGTGGAATTTCTTAGCTCTATCTAGACAAGGGCAGTTTGTGTCCCGGGTGTAGATGTATTTCCGCTCTCCTGAAGGTTTCAGCGGGTGGATCTTCCAGCTGGGCAGTAACTCATTAACGTATTGGTTCGAATGCATTCAAACTTTAGAGTTAACAGGAACTTACCGCCTCGATGTGTGGAGTGTGATAAGTCTGGTAATGTTTCAGGAATCCCTCCAAATACCGAGTTAGAATAAAAATTTAACACCACATGCATGTATGTGTGACTGAAGAAGGTGTGGGCTGGTAGACTTGTGTCCACCCACGGCTGTGAAGTCATCGAAATACTAGGTTACTTAAGCTACATCTAACTTTAAGTTATGTACTTACGTAAGAGGTTGCATATTAGCCTATTGAGGCTTTTTCACTAAATTAGTTTTATAATTATGAGTTGGTAGTGGAAATCTAACATCGTTGATGTAGGCTGACCAATCATGTTACATGTCTCTTCTCCCTTACACTCACTCTTATTTTCACCCCATCTCAAGACTTTGTTGATAATGGAAAATCAGGGAAAGTCCCACAAGCTGACAGCAGGAGACCCAACCTTCTATATCAAGACTATGT
Source organism: Cherax destructor (assembly GCA_009830355.1). Taxonomy (NCBI): domain Eukaryota; kingdom Metazoa; phylum Arthropoda; class Malacostraca; order Decapoda; family Parastacidae; genus Cherax; species Cherax destructor. The sequence goes on along the minus strand of WNWK01003099.1, from coordinate 9,550 downwards.
GCTGGGATACACCAGGTACAGAATAATTCTTTCTAGAATTAATGTACAGACAGTTAATATGCACCTAGAAACTGGTCAAACAAAAATTATTCCACGACACACAGACGTGAATACATGTGAAACAAAACGGATGGAAATAGAGCATGATTACTTCTGCTAGCACAACTACTTTCTAGTATCATCAGTGTTAAGTACTAAGGATATTCAGACACAGGGAAGCCTCGTCATAATATATATAAATTGGGTAAATTTAGTACTTCTACTTTGCTCTGGGTAATTCCTGTTCAGCTGAAGCTTTCATAACTTCAGCAACTCCTCGCACACTGTGTTTATCTAGCTAAGTTTGTAATTAAAATATTGTGTATGCACTTACAAATTCACTGAACAGACTAGCCCTGTGATGTGTATATGTATTTGCCAAAAAAAAAAAAAAATCCAAATCCACATCAGCCATCTTGTCTTTGCACTATAAAGTGTTTGTTTAAGATTATATCAAATTTGTGTAATATTAACATTAAGATTTACTAAGCATGTCCCCGTTTCTTAAGAAAACATGAACTTCAATATTAAAGAGCCAGGCAGACTGCCAGACTGGTAGACAGGCACATAGACAACCAAGCAAGCCGATAGCCAGTTTCCAGATAACCAGGCAGATAGACAGACAGTAATTGGATAGATAGACAGAAGCATAAGTAACCAGAGAACCAGGCAGACAAAGCAAGGCAAACAGACAGCCAGGCACCAAAGCAGAAAAGCAGACAGACCAGCCGGGCAGAAGGTAGACAGACAGTCTGGCAGACAGAATGCTAGGCGGACAAAAATAGACAGACCGTCAGAGAGTCAGGCAGACGGCTAGACCAAAAGACAAGCAACGTCGACAAATATGTCTTAAGAGAGACAGCGAGGAAATCAAAGAGGTCGTCAGCAGAGTCTTCCAGAAACACAACTGAGCAGATCGACAGCTAAGCAGAACAGGCAAACAAAAAGGGAAGGAGGCGGGCCGGCAGGCAAAAAGGCAGACAGGCAGGCTGGCTAGCAGGCAACTTAACAGGCAGACAGGCTGATAGGCAGGAAGAGAGGTAGGGAAGCAGGCAGGCTGGTAGGCAGGCTGGCAGACTGGTTAGCAGGCAGGCAGGGAGGCATGCTGGAAACCAGACAGACTGGTTGACAGGCTAGGAGACAGGCAGGCTCGCTGCCAGGCTGGCAGGAAGGTTGGCTGGCAGGGAGGCAGGCTGGCAGGCAGGCAGGCAGGTAGGCTGGCTGGCTGGCTGGCAGGCAGGGAGGCAGGCAGGCTCGCTTGAAGCCTGGCAGCCAGGTGGGCAGGCAGGCTGGCAGGTAGAGAGCCAGGCTGGCAGGCAGGCAGGAAAGCAGACTGGCAGGTAGGTAGGCTGGTTTGCAGGCAGGCAGGCAGGCAGGCAGGCAGGCAGGCTGGCAGGCAGGCTGGCAGGTAGAGATGCAGGCTGGCAGGCAGGCAGGAAAGCAGGCTAGCAAGCAGACAAGTAGGCTGGCTGGTAGGTTGGCAGGCAAAGCAGGAGGTTGGCAGGCTGGTTGGCAAGCAGACTGGCAGGTAAGGAAGAAAGGAGAGATGGGCTTACACTGGGTGTGTCGTGTTTACCCTGGCACTCCCGCTGGGTATTAATTAGTCTCATTAAGACCGGACGAACAACCACTCATTTTCTGCGCAATGATTGAAAAAGAGAAAGAGTGAGTGAGGGAGATTCTCTGCGATGACATTATTAGGTATAATTTGGGTTGCTTCTAAACATTGTCTACGAGCTCTGTTGTAACTTTAAGTGATTATTTATTGAAGTGTATTGGTAAATTTGTGTATATTACGTATTTATTGTATTCGAGATTCCAGTGTGAAAATGTTGTGCTATATTTTATATTAACTATTTGTCGCATCTCCCACAAGCAATCTTGTAAACTCCTGATTCTTCTATTTTGTTTAAGTGGACGGTAGATTGGTTGCTTAATACGCAATTAGTTTTGAATAGATAATACTTACAGTATACTAGTGTTACTCGCTGAGTGTCTGACCTGAAGTTATTAGCTATGTTTCCAGGGGATAAACTAATTTGTTTTCTTTGTTCGTCTTCGTTAGGTTAGGTAAGGTTTGTCAGGAAACAGAACACGTTTTCCTGACACGGGTCTTAGTCGTATAATAAATTGCAGCTGGAGCTTTCGATCATCTGACCGAAACCTTCCACTGGCTTACCGGTCCACCCTTTAAAAATTATGATTATGAAAATAACCATTTCACTATTTGTCTTAGGTTTCTGCAGAATGTGCTTTCTCTCGTGCCTGCTGTCAGTGATGCAGTCGGTGGGGTATTTGAGATTTATGAAGATGTTAAAGGTGTTGCATCCATTGTCGAAGATTTTATGACTACAAATTTTAATTGCCTTGAGAAAGAAGTCAAGAAACACTCAACGTTTAATACATTTGAATTTGGCACAGTTCGGTACGGTGGATGGAATCTTGACAAGAAGGGGCAGATCATTCTGGTAAACTATGTTAAAAAAACCCACCAAACAATCTTTTTGCTATAAGTTATATTCCAAATTTCATGTGCTTCGTTTTTGACAAAATTTTATCGGCTTTACCAGACTGTGGCAAATTCAACCATTTTACGTTTGATAACATCTTTTACCGATATAAGTTTAATATGACAGTTGGGTTACATACAAGTGACTCGCTTGTAAACTTGTCAATGGAACCACCGGAGCAAGAAAGTTTTAATGACTTTATACGTTCATAATTAACCAAATGTAAATCATTTTATGATTCTCACTGCTGTGTTTCATCCTGGATCTCTTCCATGACCAACTTAATTCTGTTGAATCCTCCATTCAGTTAATCCTCAATACTGACAAAAATCACTCTTCCATTCCTCGATATTATGAACCTGAAAATTGGCAACATCCTTAAATTCCAAGTTTATAGATAATTCTCCAATAGAAATAACCTTATCTACCAAATGAAGTATTTTTCCGCAAGGCATTCGGAATTTACAGTCTAAAGTTTCTTTACAATGCAACATCATGAAACTCAAATTCTCTCCCAGCTTCATCTCTGACTAGAGGCAGGTTCTAGTATGTTGTCCAGAACCTCAATGGAAATGTAATGCAAACATATAACAGTTTTCAGTTCAAGAACATTTTGCCCACAACTAGGCCTACTATCGTCCACCAGAGCAACACATAAGAAGTGTTAACAAGATCCCTGTGTAGGGTGAGAAAAAAACATTTATTGGAGAAATAAAACTGAATCGTACGACGAGAATTCTCAAAGACAAATATGCATATCGAGCACACCCATGACTATACACACATCCTGGACTGGTCATAAGTAAAAACTCTCACTAAGGACAACATAACCCACATAAAATGTTTAGAAGCTGCCTACATTCAGACCAACACCACTGTCAAACAGAATCAGAAACAGTCAATCACAAAACTACTTGTTAACAATCTTATGTCACAGTATAAAACACATTGTCTAGTTCTGGTGAAAACTGCTCCATCATACCTCACTACCACTTGAATTTCTTTCTCACCTTCCTTCTGTATCTACCAGTATATCACGTCGCCATTTTTCTTAGAATGATGAAAATATGTTTAGAGGTTAAAATAATCTATGACAAGGGAAGGGAAGGGGGGTTTATTTGCATATAGACTTTCTAACAATAAATGGATAATTTCATTTTCAATTCAACTTCTTTAGTTACATCATTCAAGGTATAATATTGATCCATATCATGTTATACAAGACAACAATACCGATGTAAACACACACACACACACACACACACACACACACACACACACACACACACACACACACACACACACACACACACACACACACACACACACACACACACAAACACACACACACACACACACTGAGAGAGGAAAATGTTGAACGATCAGCAGCCCACAACTGCAATCTTGTCCTCCTCCTGTCTTTCGCTTTTGCCTTTTTTATTCTCTTGCCCCCCTCTGTCTTGCTCTACTGCTGTCTTCAGTTTTGCCCTTCTCTTCCTTCTTCTTGCCCGTCTCCTCCTCATCCTTGCCCCCCTCCTCCTCCTTGCTCTCCTTCTCCTTTCCCTTTTCCCCTCTGCCTTGCCTCCTCCCCACTTTCTTGCTCTCTTCCTCCCCTCTGTTTTGCTTTTCTCCTCCCGCCTATCTTGCCATCCTCCCCCCATCTATCTTGTCTTCCTCCTCCCTTCTATCTTGCCTTCCTCCTCTCTCCTATCTTGCCCTCGTTGTATATTCTGCCTTTCCCTCATCCTTCTGTCTTGTCCTCTGCTTCTTCTTTATTTTTCTCTTGCCATTCTTCGACTTCGTCTTGTTTTCGGCCTCTTCTTGATCTTGCCCTGCTCTTGCCCATTGTCTTCCCACCCTTTTCTTCTTTAACTTGCCCTGCTTCTGCCCCGTCTTGCTTCCCTGTTGTCTCCTGCCTTGCCCTTTTTCTTATCTTTTGTCCTGCCCTTTATGCTGCCCATACTCGTGTCCTTCTCTCCTTTTTGGTGTCATTCTCCCTTCTTTCTTGCCCTCATTCTACCCTTTATCTTGCCCATATCCTATAATCTGTCTTATCTTTCTCATGCTCTTTATCTTTCTCTCCTTCTCTGTTCTTGCCCTCTTAATTATTTTTGTCTTGCCCTCTTCCTTCTCTGAATTGCCCATTTACCACTATCGGTCTGTTATCTACTTGTTCTATCTTGTTTTCCGTCTTTACTCTGTGTTGCCTTACTCCTGCCCCGCCTTGTCCTTCTTTTGCCTTTTTTCTTGTCATTTATCATTCTGTCTTGCTTACTTTGCCTCTTGTTTTCTTGCCGCCTTCCTACGCTCTACCTTGCCCTCCTTCTGCCCTCCTACATTGTGTCCTGCTCTCTTTCTGCTTTGCCCATATCTTGCCCTCTGCCATGCCTTCCTCCTCTCCTAGGTCTTGTCCTTGCTCTCCTTGTCCATCCTGTTTTATATTTCTTCCTTCGGCTCAGTCATGCGTCTTCTCTGTGTTGCCTTTCTTCTTTCTTGCCCACTCTCGTGTTTCTGTCTTGTCCTCTTCTTCCTTTCTATATTTCCTTTTTGTTCCTCACTTTCTTGCACTCCTCCTATCACTTGCCCTCTTGCTCTCTGTCTTGCCCTTTTTCCTGTGATCTTGTATTGCCCTCTTCCTGTCCTCCTTTTTTACCTCCCTTCATCCCTCCCTTCACTCTCTATTGTGCTCCTTTCTGTCTTGCCCTTCCCTTCTCTCTCTCTATTTTGCCCCTCTATCGTGCCCTCTCTTGCCCTTTCCAAAGTCTTTTCCTTTCCCGTTATTTTATCCTCCTCCTGCCCTCTGTCTTGCCCTAGGCATCCTTCACTCTGCTTTCCCCTCTTCCTTACCTCTGTCTTTCCTTAGACACATCCTGAGGGATTTAAAGTAAGCGGCTGCCTTTTAATGTGTAGGATGTCATCCTCTTTGCTACCTTGAGGAAAAATCAGGTGTGTGGGGCTCTTGCTGCCTTCCACACCACACAGGCTGTGGCAGCCAGGAAGAGAGAAATATGGTATAAGAGACACCACAGAGAGGTATGAATGGTATATGAGACCTGCTGTCTACCACACCACACAGGCTGAGGTAGACAGGGAGACAGAGGGGGTGGTGGAGATGGTATGAGAGAGCTGTTGTCTCCCTCAGAACACAGGCTGAGGCAGCGAGGGAGGTAAAGAGAGGCAGAGTCAGTGAAGGTGTGATAAAAGTGTTGAGGATAAATTAAAGGAGGTATGAGTGAGGAGTGAAGCAGTCAAATATTTAGGCAGGAACGCAGATAATATTGAAAGAAACAGGATAATTCCTCCTTATTTTCCGGGATATTTGAAAAAAATTGTTAAGCATGGCAAAATTAGCTAAATATTGTTCAGTAAATAGTGATTAGCTAGCATAACTTTGTCTTGCACGTGATAATTGACCTTTGCTAAAAATAACACAGTAGTCCAAAATAACAATTCTAGAAGCAGAGCGTGTGCCAGCATTAACAGACCAGTATTACTGCAAATAATCACAAAATAATTTTAAAAAAGTAAAACATTTAATATTATCTACCGTCAATTTAGTTTTAGAAAAGATTGCTAAGCAACTGACCTCTTGTTGAACCTACTTTAATATATTGCACTAGATAATATATAAATAAAATATTACTTATGATAATGTGTTGTTGGACACTGTCACTGCCTTTAACTGCGTTGCGCCGTTGTCTACGTTAATAGTTACATGGACTGTGAATCTCTGGCTCTACTCTGAGTCACTGACATTAATATTGATCACTTACTGTAGATCTTAATGGATCAAAGTATGCAAGCCACTTAGTCGGTCCCAGTGTACCACAGACTATTGTCTGGCCCTTTGTTAAGTAATGTTATTTTTAATAACCTACTTCTCCTCTTCACCAAACCCATGTATATGCAGATAACGGCATTCTACAATTTACTTATGCAAGAGAGGAGATAACCTCTGCGCTTAGGCAGATCTATTACAAAGTTTCAATCATTGCTTCTTGATGCAAGCTAAGGTGTTACTACTAGAGCAAAAATATCTGACAAAGAGCCTGCAATGACAGTGATGAACAATGTAGTTAATATTTGAAGGTAGACAGCCAGGATAGGTACATCGCCACGACATTTATCATACATCTGGGACGAAGCAAACTGTAAGACTCTAGACGAGGCACAAGTTCCCTCTAACTTTCAGGATGCACCACTCTCTTGGATTACCTACCTACCACTCATCCCATCTCAGATTCGTGCACAAAGAATTGGACCGTGTTGGTGACAAATGTCTTGTTCTGGTATGATTGATCTAAGAAATGTAACTTCATTGTTATGCACGAATAAGTGTTTTAGAAGTTTTCTCCTTCATCCAGCCTGTAAGCAATTATACCACAAGGAGGACAGCCTCCAGTAATTCTAATCAAACTGGACTTTACTCAGCTCTTCCTCTAGTACCTCAACTTTCCTTCTAATATCTCGGCTCTGCCTTTAACAACATCACAGCCTCAGCTCTGCCTGTAACACCCCAGCTCTGCCTCTAACTTTTCCTTGGTCTCAGCTCTCCCTCTAGCATCTCAGTTCTGCCACTAACAACACCTCAGCCTCCGCTTTCTCTCTATCCTCTCAACTCTCTCTCTGGCCTCAGCCTCAGCTCTTTTATACCATCACTCCTTCTATCAGTTACCATGTAACATATTCTATCAGTGTTAACGTGACAGGTTGTGAAGGCTCACATGACGCAATCAACAACATATGGCGAGTGCGCTACATATTCTATGTCACTCTGGTGAATATTGTGTGTTGAGAGAGGAGCGGATGGTGGAGCCAGGGAGGGAAGGAGGCGTGGATCAGCCTGTGTTCTCTCTGACAAGTTTATGTTATATTTATCTTGCACTCACGCTATCGGTGAATTGATGTGGTTGTCGTATACACGACTCTGCATTCAAATACCTTCACACGCACTCATGCTGAAATCTGTATCGAATCGTCTTGGAATAGACTGAAATATTCATCTGACGCTCCACACTTGGATAGTTCACGTCTCCAGGCGGCACCTGTTCAAACTGCATCACTAAGAAAGATGGGAAAGATGGATGACCTACCCAAAATAATAAATATAACAAGCAGTAGAATTGATTATTGAATGTTCCTAAAATCCCTCTTCATTCGGGTTATTAGCACATTCAATGGGGTTATATCCCTCAGATTTTTGTCTTTGTATTATGTATTAGTCTATAGTCATTAAATGTTTATTAACGTGCTAGTCAACATGAATGAGGACCACTAGTGGAACTAGGTGACGCCCAAGAGTCCTCCCAGACACTGGCAAACAGGCAGGGATATAGCATTTGGATAATCTCTGGAAAATTGTTATTTAAACATTGATGTGACGCATTTATTGTACGAGTCTGCTATCTTTTCTTTGTTCCGGTATATCTTATTTATCTCCCTGTTTCATGGGACCTACTGTGACTTTATGATTAAGAAAATTTCGGATATTGTTGATATTCTTTTGCAGTTTCCTTCCAAAATCACTTTTTATTTTTTTTTTGGCTGACTAAAATGAACATCATGTTTCTTAACATTCTGATATTCTTCCAAAATGTGGACTTTATATTATGCTTCTCCTAACTGCATCATTCACTAGTTAGCTATTAGTGAAAAAAAGTCTTTATAATAAATATTTTTATTATAAACCTGTGTGAGCAAGTATGTTTCAGGATCAGTGAGCAATGAATGTGCTTGTGTCACTATCACTTGTCACTATCGATGTGGGGTGAAAGTGCGATGAGTCAGATTAATAGTGAGCCCCTCACTATATATATAAATATCCCCAAACAAAAAAATAGTACAGTTAAACGGAAACTGCATAAAATAAGTCATTAACTGAATAAGTTACTATAACTGCTTATATTGGTTAGCTTGACTCTCAAGAATTGCAGGCAGGAGAGCCAGTGTGAGCCAGGCACATCGTCACTGTCTGCTACCCGAATTCCTTATCGCTGCAGGACCTCGCAGGTACTCAAATGCAATTCTGGTCAAGGAGCACTCTCGTCGGAGCTACTCTCTCTTTCTTTGAAGCAAGAATGATTGCCTTCCATCTCCCAAGTTCTGACAGACCTAAACAGATACTATAATAAATAATAATAATAATAATAATAATAATAATAATAATTGCCTTCCATTTTATCTTATATCTGATAGGCACAAGTAACACTAACTGCCGCCCTTATTTTAACGATGGTGGTCTCACTCAGTAACGTAGAAATATTTGTTTCCTTGTAATCTCACAGAAAGTTTCCATCGTGGTGCAGGAGGTTTTCCCAGCCACTTTAGCCAGAGAGTTTTATGGTGAGCTATATCAACTTGAGCTGCCAAGGAGGTACAGAAATGTGGTGCCAACTAATCTTGGAATGATTCATAACACAATTTTCAGTTACCGAAGAGAAATGACCCTTAGGTAATTGAAAAAAATGAAGGTATTAGAGAGAGAGAGAGAGGAAGCGAGTCATTGCTAGCTTATAAAATATTTACAGTAACTCGTAGGTTAATAGCAGGACAAGCCTTCATTGTACGTGTAATATAAATCATGTAGCTGTGTGAAGTATGGCAAGATGAGGAGATACGGCTATTAATTATTCCAGGTCCCCCTCGCCACAACGTGCCAGTCTCTTGTACTCGTGTATGTCAGTACTGTTGCAGCTTTCTCACTCTCTCTTTCTCACTCCCTATTCGTCTTCCCTTCTGTTGGTCCATCACTTTCTCTTTATTTGTCTTTCTTTAAAAATCCTGTGTCCGGCATGGAGAGGTCAGCCGCTCTGGGACAAAGTATTTCAAGAATTATTTTCTCGGGATTCTTGTCCAGCCGGAACACTCCTGTTACTATTTATCTAGGTGTATATACCCTAAACTGTTTCTTCATCTCATTCATCCGTTATTGTATATATATATATATATATATATATATATATATATATATATATATATATATATATATATATATATATATA